>RJWT010048100.1:0-11200 GCA_004365215.1 Cuniculus paca | reverse complement strand
TATAGTTAAATGATATTTTATAACCATGTTAAGAACATTCATAAAAGAAAAGGTGATGAAAAAAAAGCTTTTTTTAATTAATTGATGGTGGAAGAATTGGATATTTGTGTGTAGAAGGATGAAACTAAATCCCTCACAATGGGTTAAAGACATACCTGTATGACTCAAAACTATGAAGCACATACAAGAAAGCGTAGGGAGAACATTTCAGGATACTATAATAGGGAAGGGTAGTTTGAGTCAGATCCAAACCTAATTCAAGAAAAATAAACTAAAACAAACAAATGGAATTTCATCAAACCTATGTGTCTGGATAGCAAAAACGATAATATTCAGTCAAAATAATTAACATGAGAAAATGTTTGCAAACTATACATTTGAGAAGAGGTAGCTATTCTGAATACAAAAGCAACTTCAAAAAAATCAGTAACAGCAAGGCCAAAAATCCTACTTAAAAAATAGGTATTAACCCAGATAGATATTTCTCAAAAGAGAAAGTACAAATTGCCAACATGTACAGGAAGAAATGCTCGACCTCTCTAATAATCATAGAAATGAAAAATTAAAACCACAATCCAATATTACTCCATGCCAGTAAGTATGGGTATTATCAAAAAGACTGCAGAAAACAAATGCTGGCCAGGATGTAAAGAAAGTGGAGCCTGCTAGTGCTCATGTAAATGAATGATGGCAACATGAGAAAGATTTTGAAAGTTCATCAAAAAATCAAAATAGAATTACTAAATGACCACTATGCAATTCCACTACTTCACATATATATATACCAAAGACATGAAATCAGTATCAGTGTAACAAAGAGGCATGCGGATTTCATGGTCATTGTAGTACTGTTTGCTATGATCAATAGACAGCAAGAGAGAGATTAGTAGAAGCTAATCAGTGGGTACTGACATACACATAGATAAAAACTATTGTGTTTTATTGCATTGAAATGACTGTTGATAATATTTACACATGGTTCATTAAAAAAAGGGAAGAAGAAAAGATGTTGGTAATTTTTAGTATAAAGAAATGATGAGTATTTGAAAAGAGAAATATGACTTACATAATTTAAACATTATGTATGTATTCATATATTAAAATATTATGTGGTACCCCATTAATGTATATGATTTTGTGTTTTTTAGTATGTTATGAAATAAATTTTTAAAAATAGCTTTTCTTGAATTAATAAAGCAATTGTGAAGGAAAGCAAACACATCAATGCTAAAAATGTTGAAAGGAATAGCATGATTAAATATTAAATGAATGAAAGAGTTCAGAAGATGGAAATATTGGGTGAGGATTTTAAAAGACTTGGGAATATAACAATGCTCTGTAAAAGATGAAAAGTCTCAACAACATCTGGCATATGTTAGTGGAAGTTGTGAGCAAATCTGAGTAAGAGTGGAAGTATAAGATTTGTGGAGAACTGTGAACAACAGATCATTTGCATTATTTTACAAAGTATCAGTTGATAACAAATATGGAAACACTTAAAAGTTTACACTTGGGAAGAATGGGTCTTTTTGCAGCATGTGTATCAATACAAGATTGTACAGAGTGGATTGTGTTGTGTGATGAAAATAACTAGAGGCATAGGAAACTCCTAAAAACTATCGTGATCATGAAAGACAATGTTTATATAGAGGACAAAAACACAAGTTGCATATGTACATGGAATTAGGAGGGAGCTGTAGCCAAAATTATAAGACATTTACTTTTATTCTACTGAACTTTACCTACCCACAGAGTTTTATGTAATGTAGTAGTGCATTGAAAATGTAAAACTGACAAGTGATGAAAGTCACAATTTTTCGTGAAAGGTTCAGAATCAACATAGGAAGACAGAAATAAACACTCTTCCTTAGAAAGAAGCTGTTAGTGAAATGAATAAATTCCAGAGCTGACTTTGAAGGATGTCTTTTCTTTTATAGGAATTAGGAAAACAGAAAATATAAAAATGTTCAAAGAAAGAATACAAAGGCAAGGTAGTGGTTCAAAGCCAAGAGAAGAGGATATTATGATCTATCTGTTCCTATTGTGGCACACTGTGAAGTCAAATGTTATAGAAAATCACATTAGTTTGATTATTGCAGGTCAGTGGTGATGATAGAGGATTGAAATTTCAGGAGAGAGAGGAATGGAACTGTATTGCTGAAAATATGCGGAATAGAATACAGGGCGGACATAGAATAATGTACTCCTTATACAAAAAGGTTATTGAGGCTAATTGTGCAAGAGAAAAAAACAAACAGGACACCTAAATGAATAAACTTAATATTTCCTTGTTACTGTGGTGAACTATATTTGCTTCAAAAGTGTAAGTAGTGGAAAACAGAAAGTAGAGATTAAATATTGAAGAGTTCAGAGTACCATTGATTCAGTAACAAACTAGAGATTTTCTTTGCAAAAAACAAGGATCATCTCTTTCCAAAAGTCTGGGAAAAACAACAATGAGCATGGATTGAGAGTTCGATGTGAAGAAAGAAGACAATGAATCTACTTCTTGTGGCCTGGGGATCTTTGTAAAGGGAAGCAGCATTTGCATTGTTGTGAGCAGAATTTTAGGACAATTAGATAAGTTGCCAGCTATGTTTCAATTTTGAATAACTCAATATTGTTGACTAATGATTGTCATATTTAATTAAGGAATAAACTCTTAATTCAGTATTTAGCAAATCCTTCCTAAGAGAAAGTGACCATTTTCTATAAAAAATCTTTTTATCATTTTGTTCTATAGATTTTTTTTTAGTTTATTGAACTATGGGTTCATGTTTATACCTATTTATGTGAATCTGAAATTAATTTTCTGCCAGGGATATAGTTCAGCGGCACAGCACCTGCCTGGCAAGCATGAGGTCATGAGTTTGATTCCTGGTACCAAACAAAGAAAAAGAAATTAATTTTCAGAAAGTTCCTAAATTATGGATTTGTTTTACAAACATGAGCTGCTACAGAAATTTTTTCTTAAGCATATTGCAAAAAAGACTGTTTTAAATGAAGATCATGCTGCGTTAAAACTCTCAGAACACTGATTGACTAATCTTTTTCCACTTTCTGAAAACTTGTTATAATAGATAAATTTAATTTTGAAATACTTTAAGAGAATTATCATGTGAAAGTCGAATACACAAATTAAAGTATCAATACTAGCACAAAAATCAATAAGGTGAGATTATGCTTATCTACATGCAGAGTGAATTTTATTAAATATCAACTTCTCAGATGATCCCCAGCATATCCAATCAAGAAAGCAGAATTTATTACCTGTTTAAATCAGGGAAGACAAGAGTTTTACAGTGTTTTAGAGGAAGTAAAGTGGTGCATACTTTGAATCCCAGCTACTCAGGATTGCAAACCAGGAGGATCTCAAGTTTGAAGCCAGCCTAGGAGATTAAGTAAAAGCCTCTCTAAAAGAAAACAACAAAAAAATTAGTGGTCTAGGGTTGTACAGTGGTTGTCTACCTTGTTGAGGTCCCTGAGTTCAATTCCCAGTACTGAATATATAAAGTATTAGTGTCCAAAAGGAGGAGATTAGGGAAGAAAAGTGCAGGATCGGGAATCTGAGTGTGAGTAGCATGGAAAATGTGTGTGTGGTGGGGTATGTTTCATGATATAATAGGTTACTTGAAGTGTTAGTTTTAAGAGCTTGTTATTTAGAGAAATTAATTTTCACAAAGTTCCTAAAATGCATATGTGAAAATTTTCTTCAGGTTTATAGTCACAACTTCATAGACAAGAAGAATTTCCTAGAACAAAGGGTGGATCGTATGCCTTTAGTACTTGATCCTGATAGTGAGGGTGGATGCAGAGGGGTCTCCATTCTTAATGTCAGCACTCATTAAGCACTAAAGTATAATGTTAAATGCTGTTGACTTTGTGTAGGAGAGGTATAAAATATAATTGCATGATTGCATTTACTTGAATGATCTGAAAGTAGGATATATTCCTGTGATTTCTTTCTTTTTTTTTTAATTATAGGAAAAGTAAAATGAGAATAATGACTTATTTTGGGGTTGAGAATATGTTCAGGATAATTGCCTCTTAACTTTCAATGAGCTAAAAAGAAGGAACCATTACTTAATTAAAGTACAGAGAGGACTTGCTTAATGCTGTCTTTTAAGACAGTTTCAAGTAGCCTGCTGTAATCTTCCTGAGTTAATGCACTTTACTCATTGATCTGATTCACTCATATTCCATCAGCTATTATTAAACAAAATACGAGGTAGATGGTTTAGAAATGTAGCTCCAGAATGTAATTTATTAATCTAGTAAAATGAGTTTCAGAACTGGGAAATTCCACTTGTGATTATAAATCAAAATTTAAGTTGAATAAGTGTGAGACACAGAAGACTCGTTTATAAAAAATTCATAAAAAAAGAGAATGAATAAAGACAGTTGTTAAAGGCTTCTGAAATAATTCATGAAAAATCTTTATTAAATAGTAAGGTAAAGAATTACACTGGAATAAAAAAAGTTTATCTTATTAATGCAACATTGAACCCAATGCTAAAATTTTGGATTGCAGATGCAAAAGTATTTACACAAATCCCTAGTCTCTATATTTTTCTCAAATCTCAACAATTATCCAATAATAAGGATTTTTTAAAATTAATGTTTAGTTGTCTTTGTGCTCATTTCCTTCTATGTCTTTCTACTCTTATTCTAAGTGAAATCATGGGTTGCTCTTCTCCACATCTCATAGCAATTTATTACTTACTTCGTGTTTTCTCTTACTGAAAGAGACTATGGGGCCATGACCTATGTCCTGTCTTCCAATTACCATGGATCACTATTCATAGTGAAGCTACGTTCAGTTTTCTTTATGTCTAAAGCCACAGAAATCTTCCTTTTTTTAGCGTTCTGCATCTTGGGAGCCTTCTGGGAGAAGAGCCACTCATTGAAAGGTGTACAGCTATATTTATTTCTATTCCCAAATGGGAACAAAGGGAAACCCATATTGCCCTAATTTATTGATCAAATATTATGAAGATAATTTTGTTAGGGACTGCTCCTTGTTTCTTCTTGCTGTCTACAGGGATATGTTCAAGATCAAGAAATGGTCCCAAGTGGATATGTCCAGAAAGATAACAGGGAACAGTTGGGGATTAGAATTTAAGCTGAGACTGGATTCTCACTTGAGCAAGTACTACTTGACAGGAAGGAGAGAGGAGATCAAATCATCAGACAAAACTAAACAAACAGCAGTTTATCAGCAGTATGGTTCATAAATACGGGTACAGAAAGGAAAGACAGAAATAGAATTTTCATCAAAATCTTTATTGTTTATGTGAGCCTGTTATTTTTTCTGCATTACTAGAAAAGAAAATGTGTAATGGTAAAGTTAACAAACACCTAATTTATTCATAACTTACAATAGATGTTCAGAAGATGATCGCATGATTATTTTGAAAATCACATAGCACTATCTTTCAGTCTACACAGTCAGCTTCAGGAAGTAATTGGAAAATCCCTTTGTGATCTTTTTTCTTCTTTTCTAAAATGTCATTTGCCTTTTTCTTTTTTTTTTAATTTTATTTATTTATTTATTTATTTTATTTTTTGTCTTTTTCTTTTTCCTCAGTTAAGAGCTCCAACATATGTTCAGGTGGATTAAAGCTACTGATTTTCACTACCATCTTCGATTTTCAAATTGGGTCATAATTAGTCTTTACAATAAAACACTGAAGAAAAAGAAGCCTCATTTTTATCAGTGTTGATCACTTCTCATCACATTTATTTTAGGAATTACTATTTATGTTATTGAAATAACAAGAGAAGGGATCAGAAAATCATGTTCTTTCCAAACTGTTGGATGTTTCCATCACATCACTGTGCAGTTCAGGCTGGCCTTGGTCTCACTTTGTTGTCCAGCATGGTCTTGAACATGCAGCGATTCTCCTATGTCAATTTCTGAAGTACTAGGACTACAGGTGTGCACCACCAGGACCAGCAAGACATTCAATTTTTATTTTATTTTTTTTGCGGCACCAGGGATTGAACTCATGAGCTCGCACTTGCCAGGCAGGCACTTAGGCCACTGAGCTAGATCCCTGCAAGACATTCAAATTTTAAAAGATTGTGCTTTATGTAAATTTTTTCACTATGAACAGTGAAAATATTCCCCTTTGTCATCACCTTTTTTCCAAGAATGTTTGGGAGTTGGGCATGTTACATAATGGAATTAAGTAAAAACTAGGAATGAATTTATCATTCACATATGAGAGGCGATTAAAAACTCCTTTTACTTTACACACACACACACACACACACACACACATCCTAAGTATCTTGGTATCATCTTACTTTTCCCTCAAGTTAATATGTTAGGCTTGAGATACTTTCAAGATTATTTAATTAAAAATGTGATTAAATTTGACTCAAAAGTTGACAAGCTGTATTTGATGGTGTGACAACCTCACTGCTTTTGATTTTTGGTCACACAAAACAAATAAAATACCAGAGAAAAAATTCTCTACCCCAGAGAGGAAGAGGTTGGTTAGAACCACAGATGAATCCCTGGAATTAAGCCAAGATACTTGAGGGTGATATGAGAATATTTAGGATTATATGCAGACCTTATAATTAAAAAAAAAAAGAACTAGATTGCTTATCAGAATAGGCAGCAGGTTGCCCGTATTTTAATTAATTTTCATTTGTTAAAGCATGAAACGGAGCAACCCTGTCACTAACCCTGTGTTCATTGCACAATAGACCATGTGTTAGGCAGGCTTCCTGATCTTTCAAGAGAATTAATGTGAGCCAAGTATAGAAATCTGCTGGGGTTATTGAAGGCTAACAATAATTGCTCCAATGTGTCTGTGTACTATGCATATTTTCTCCCTTAAAGTTATTACATTACCTACTCAATGTATTTGTCAATTGTTAATGTCTTTGTTGTTGCAGATACAGATGTGGTGTATAAAAGCGAGAATGGACATGTCATTAAACTGAATATAGAAACAAATGCTACCACATTATTATTGGAAAACACAACTTTTGTAAGTAATGAATAATTAATTACTTTGTGCATTTCAATACTGTTTAGAATGCTCTCTAGGTGTACTTAACATTCTATTCTCCAGATCCAGCACTTCAGGTAGAAAGTTAGAGCTAATCTCATTAGACTCAGGACACCTGTTGATGGAAAATACCCTTCGGGCCACGTGCTTTATTTTCTTCCAATGTGCCATTTTTAGGAAGTGAATAAATATTCCAGGAATAATGATTGCATAAATATTTCCAAGTTAATTGTATTCATTGGGAATGAATACTTTCCTCAGTACTTTCTAGGTGTGATTAGTCTCAAAAATGTCAAGATTTTTTAAAAATGGTTAGCCTTGACCAAGTTATAATTAGCTTACACTTTCCCCCTTTTACTTGTCATTCTTTCTGACTTCTCATTCTCATTGTGGCTTTCCAGATCAGCTAGAAAGAAGATTTGATAAAACTGGCCTTGTGATAGGCTTAGTATGGCCTGTTTTCATTATTTCAGACTTTGTGAGCATCACTTTCACTCTGCTGAATCACACACTGTGTTCCCCACAGTGACCAAATGACCGCATATATTTACTGTATTTATATTGCTCTTATAAAGCTGTAAGAGCCTTAAGGTTGAGAAGCTTGGCTATGATTATCTCTTCAGTAAGCCAATTATTACAAATATTGCAAAATCTAGTTTCCAAACATTACCAAAAATAATGCACCACTATTTATCCTTTCATATATTTGAAGATTCACTATATTGTGTATTAGATAAATTTGTATGCCAAAGGTGAAGCCTATTGTAAGGCCTCAGAAGATTTCCACACAATAAAACAATAAAAAGCATCTTTGGCTACTATTTAAAATTTATTTGTATTTGTCCATTTTGGGTAAACATTAAATCTTCAGATATATTTTAGATATACAAGTACAAGAGATGAACTATGAACTTTTTCTTCTAGTATTTTTATATATAAAGAAAAAATGGTCATTGATATTTTGGCATGATTATGTTTATAGAAATCTGTTGAGCTAAATTTAACAATCCAGCTGATGTACATTAATAGTATGCTCAATCAATAGCAGAAACTAATGACATGTTTATTTTGAATAAATCAGTTAATTAAAGTTATTCAAGGAACTGTATATATATATATATATATATATATATATATATCCCTTCATAGTACTTGGTAAATACAAAGAATATACAAGGTAGTTTACTCACTTTTTATGAATTTGAACTTGTTAAAAAGTATTTCTTAGTAAAATGTATAGAACCCACCTGATGTTTGTTCATTGTACAGTCACCAGAGCAGTAGACAAGAAATCACTAGCAGACATTGTTGTCAGTGGTAAAGAAACCATTTCTAAGAAGACAGGATAGGTGGGAGAAAGTATGAATTGCTAATGATTAGAAGGCATGCTAGTGATGAATGTTTGAAGTCATAGTGAATTGATTTTCCATAAAATGCATCTGAAAAACAAAAATTACCTGTATTTTTCTGCTCTAGCTTCCTTTACTCTGGAGTAACATTTTTTCTAGAGAGGTAGGGGTCCAACAGTCAAGTATTCAAGTTAGCTACAGATGGTATATTAATATTCTTTCATGTGACTGATCTATACTTATAACTCCCTTAAACAGGTTAATGAGGTTTTTGCTCTAATCTTGAAGTATATGTGTTTGTTTGTAGTATGTGTTTATTCACTGTTTTTATTTGTTTGTTTGCCTCCATGCCCTATCAAAAAGAGAAAGAGAACAGATGCATGTTTTAGCTTATTATTTCATTTTCCCACCTGGTTTGTTGATACCACATATCACCCCATCTCATCTCATTGTAGTTTTATCCATATGGTAAGGAATGTTCTTTCACTTTTATGCTTATGTATTTAATGTTTTCAAAATCCTTTTGAGGTCCAACCGAGGGGAGAATTAAAATATTGAGGTCTACTTTCAATTCTCCTATAGGTTGGTAGTGAATTTTAATTACCAAAGTTATACATTTAGTGAACATTATAATTTTAATATATAATTTAGCAAATATTATAACTTGACTCTTAATTCAAAGGACTTCTAAAGTCATTTATTTCACAATTTTGATAATTAAACCATGTATAAGTCTTAGGAGTGTCAGAATTCAGTGGGGGCAAGGAAGAGAGTTTAGAGAAATGGAAGATTGCATATATTTGCAACTATTTAGCCCAAACTCAAAATAAAAAAAAAATTATGATGCTGGATAATTTCAGAGAATCTAAATTAACTATTTTCTCTCAGCTCCATGATACCATTGTTAAGTACAGGTAATTGTGTATTTAAGGCTTATAATGGGCTAAAATTTCAATTTTCTTTTTTTTCCTAAGCCACACTATTAAAAATATATTTTATGAGAGGATAGGATTTCTATTCATACTGCAGATTTTTCATTGAATCATCACCAATACTTCAATTGTAATGATAATTAATTGGATATCTTCACAAAATATTTGTAATAATAATGTACCTAGTAAGGTGAGAAACATTATTGATAAACATGTTAATACACAATAGCCTGCTGCTTAATAGGACATGCTATCCTAAAATTATTAAAAACTAAAAAAATTTGATATAACATTATTATTTTAAATATTAATACTTTTTACTTTAGGCTATGCAATAATGGTGAGCAAACAGTATGAGTCAGAATATTGGGCATAATTATCAACAGTAAAATAAACATAAGCAATTTTTATGAAATAATTGCCTAGAGGCATTCTTCTGAACAGAAAATAGGTGACAGAAGGAGGGAATTAGGGAGCACACAAATCTTTAGGAAAAGGAAAAGGATTGATTTAGCCCACAAACTTTTCCTAATCATTCCTAAGTAGTATGAAATGTTACCTCTTAAATCTAGAACCATTTAAAACAAAAGCATATTTGTAATCACATAATGAATAAATGTTTTAAAAGTATTAGTCATATTCTTCCCTGTTATCAATATTTTAAGTGTTACTGGTGGTATTGACAAAAAAAATCAGCATCTATTAATTGTTCTAGCAAATTGATTTTTTAAAATTAGAAAAGACAAAGACTCAGTCCAAAAATGGGCATCTGAGATGAATACATGCTTCTCAAATGAAAGAATACAAATGGCAAATAAGTATATGAAAAAAATGTTCAACATTACTGGACATTCAAGAAATGCAAGTTAAAACAACACTGAGATTCCATCTCACTCCAGAAAGAATGGCTATCATCAAGAAATCCAACAATAACAAATGCTGGCGAGGTTGTGGGGGTAAAAGGAACCCTTCCCTACTGTTGGTGGGAGTGTAGGCTGGTACAACCACTGTGGAAATCACTGTGGAGATTTCTCAGAAAACTAGGATTGGAGGTCCCATTTGATTCAGCTATTTCCCTTCTGGGTATTTTCTCAGAAGAATTGAAAACATCATATCACAGTGATATATGTACATGCGTGTTTATAGCAGCAAATTTGTAAGAGCTAAATCTTGAAACAATCCAAATGCCCATCAACTGAAGAATGTATAAATTGATATGGTATTTTTATACAATGGAGTACTACTCTGCTATAAAAAAGATCACATTGAGACTTTTATAAGTAAATGGATGCAATCTGAGAATACACACTAAAATAAAGCAGACTTGCATGTGTAATCTTTATATTGTCTCCTTAGTGTAAAAAGTTGAAAGAGTAAATAAGATCCAAAATGTACAATAGATCTTGTGATCAAAGATAGCGAAACAGTAAGTAGCAGAGTAAACAGTCTCTCTGAGAGAAACAGTTCAGATACTGGAATACAACATCATGCAGAGGACAAGAAGGAAGGAAGTGGGTCCCCTGGACCCAGGAAGAATCTAAAATATGAATTGAAGGCCATGAAGAGAATAAAAAGAATTTAAATGAAGAAGAAGGTGGTAGCTGGCAACACCTTAGTCTGGAGCTGGATTCACTCTGCCAAAAGAGCTGCTGAGCCTGGAGATGTGCAGTTGCGGTTGCAGTCACGGTCGCAGCTGGGGTTGACCCCAGAGGTCTCTGCAGAGAGGTGCGAGGGTGAAGGAGAGTAGCAGACACGGAGATCTGCACTGGTTGGTGGTGAGTGCTTGGAACTCCATCCCCACTTCAGGAGAGAGTGACCGGCTGGGTGCCATCTTGGAGTCGGGCAGGTTACACCCAGGGCCAAGACTGCTACCCACTTCTGCCTGCAGCGCCAG
>RJWT010048099.1:0-11200 GCA_004365215.1 Cuniculus paca | reverse complement strand
ACTTTCTTGTCACTGTGACACAGTACCTCACACTCACAAGTAAAGCAGGAGAAGTTTCCCTTGGCACAGAATTTGTGGAGATTTCAGCACACAGTATGCTGGACCCAAGGCACGAGAGCATGGAAAAGAGGCTTGCTTATGGCATAGCAGGTAAGAAGCAGATAGGCTTCCCCTCCCAAATCACAGTGAGCTATAATCCCACGAGGGGGTTGGCCCATCCTGAGAACCACACGCCCACCATCCAGTCACCTCCCCCAGGAGTCCTACCTAAGAGCACACGAGGCTGTAGGGGGCATGTAAATACAAACCTGTAACACCTACCTTATTATTGAGAGTATATAGCAAAGTAAAACACATGTAAAAACAAAGTTCTTTATAATTTAAAATACTTTAGAAACATGACATGACCACCACATGAAGTTTTAGGGGAAATGATTTTATTTCCCCTCTTCATTCTCCTCTGGGTTTGTTCCACTTAGCTGATGTCATCAGAAACAAAACTAGATTTGTATCAGTGTTTTTTTTTTTCAAAGCTCACAGATAACAAAGCCAATCCATATATAAAGCATTCAAGGAAAGTAAAAGGTAAGTTTTTACCGAACATTACATCACATACACAAAGTCCTGAACACCCAAAAGCTGGTGTTTAGCAGCAAACTAATAGTTGACACCTGCACTGAACATTAACCAATGCTTCTTATTCTTGCAGGAGGGTTAAGGAGAGAAACAGTAGCAGCAACAGTGACTGGGGCTATGAAGTGACAGCTGTGGTCAGCATGCTGGCTGTCAGCTTTCTTAAATGACATGATTTCTCAGTGTTCTAAGTTAAAGATGTTTGTTTCAAATCTTGGTATGGTCTTATACAACAAGAAAAATGCGTTCTTTGCCCTGATGCATAATTTTCAGAAAAAACTAGTCCTTTTCTCTGCTTTAAAAAGTAAAATAAATAAATGTATCCTACTGGCTTGGAGGTTATCCTATCATACCTCAACCATCACCTCAAAGACAGCATGATATCAAGGATAAAACCTACTTTAAAAATACAAAGCATATAAAATGCAGTGTTTGATGGGGAGGGTGAAAACTGAGACACAAGTTAGATGTGCGATTTTTTAAAATTTACATCCCATTACACATTTACCATGTGCCTAAAATGTTTTGCTTCTAGGCCTTTGTACATGCTGTTCCCTCTGCAGGAACCACTCTTTCCCACCACACCCGTCTGCTTCCCCATTTCACTAACCTCTCACATGTTACTTCCTCTAAGGCTTCTCTGGCCCGCCCCACCCTGTCCTCTGTGTTCACACAGTACTGCTGCAGCCCATCAGAACACTGTATAATTGCGTATGTTAATTGCAAAGACTGCAGTTCCTTTACTCAGGACAAAATCATTGTTCTGGCAACTGAATGGTGTTCAATAAATATCTGCAAAGCAACCAGACACTGTGCTAGACAGATGTGAATACAGAGATGAAAAAACAAGACCCTAATTCACTAACAGGAGATAGGTTAAAAACATCAATACGAGGCTGTCTTAAGTTATTTTTCTTTCATTGCCGAGACAAAATACCCAACACCCACAAGTTAAAGAAGGGAAGGTTTATTTATCTTGCAGTTTGTAGAGGTTTCAGCCCATAATTGGCTGACTGCAAGGCAGAGCGGCATTACAGAGGAGAAACAGTTCATGGTGGGCAGAAAGTAGCAAAAGAAAGGGGAAGAGAATCCTCTTTGTGTTCCTTACACTGTACCCAGGCTACCAGCACTAGGGCAGTGCCAAACTAATCAGTGGACTGATTTGATAATCACCCACCACTAGCACCCTTAATCCCAGCACTGCATGCATCAATTACACACTCTAGATCCAGTCACCTTTAAAAAGCCCCACCTATGACAATATGAGGCTTTGGGGGACATCTAGACACAAGCCATAACAAATGCAAAAAAGGCCATGATGGAGGTATGTGCAGGCTACCAGGGGCATGCAGTCAGGAAGCAGGGTGAATGATAGTGAGAGACTGGAATGCAAGGACATGACTGAACTAAGTCTGCAAGGTTCAACAATAGCCAATAAAGAGAGAAGTGATGATTATTCCAGACAGAAGAAAAATACAAGAAAAAAGGTAAATCTAAGGAACTACAAGGAGTCTAACACAGAGCAGAGAAGTCCTCAAACTTATGAACACATGTAGCCTGCAAAGTTCCAATCCTACCTTCTGAATGAGTAGGCTGGAACTCTGCTCAAGAATTTGTATTTCAAGGGGAAAAAAAATTTGTATTTCAGACCTAAATGGCGGTGCTCTATTGTAATCCTAGGATGGGGGAGGCTGAGGCAGAAGGATCTCAAGCTCAAAGTCAGCCTGGGCTACAAGTGAGCCCAGGACCAGCCTGAACTACAAAGGGAGATTCTGTGTCAAAACAAAAAAAAATTTCCATTTCAAGCATTTTCCAGAGTATACTACTGCTGGTATACAGATGGAATACGAAGAAGTAGGGTAAGTTTGGAGCAACTCAGGAAGATGGCCACACATCATACATACAGAATGTGGCACTAAAGATTTTAAGCAGAGGAGTGAAGTTTAATTTTGGAAATACAGTAATAGATAACATTTATATAGTACCTTTTCACTATTCTAAGGATTTTATACATTCTACACTGTCTAATACAATACCTACTGGCCATATATGGCTACTTCAATTGAATTACAATTAAAACTAAAAGTACAGGCCAGACATGGTGGTGCATGTCTGTAATCCCAGCACTCGGGAGGCTGAAGCAGGAGGATTGCTACAAGTTTGAAAATAGCCTGGGCTATAATGTAAATTCAGGCCTGAACTCATAGTGAAACTCTGTCTCAAAAAAAAAAAGACAAAATTGTAAGTGCAATTCTTCAGTCACGTAACCACATCTTGAAAGCTCAATAGCTACCTTTTGACTATGGCTACCACCGAGGTGATCACTGATTCAGGGTACAGTGGTAGCATGGTTCACAAACTCAATTCTCTCCACAATTCTGGTTGCAAACCAAACTGGACAAGAACCAAATCAAATTTCCCCATAAGGTCAACACTGAACCTAACCACTGAATTTGATTTGGTTCTCATCCAACTCAGTTTGCGACCAGAAGTGTGTAAAAAAAAAAATCAAGTTTTTGAACTGAGATACCCCTGCATTTCCATCATTGCACAAAGTTCTATTACATAGTGCTGATGTATATTAACTTATTAAACCCTCACAACTTTGTTATGAGATAAGCACTGTATTATCCCTACATTGTAGAAGGAAATATGGCAAAGAAAGATTAAGCAAATTATCTAAGGTCATAAAGCAAGCAGTATCAACACGGTATACAAATCCAGACGGCCTGGTCCCGAGCCTATGTTCTTAATCACTTCTTAGTATGATCATTCTTAGCAATAATCTGAACTGAAGCAAGATGACTGGAAGAGGGAAAGTTGGTGAGAACGCTGCTAAGGTAGACCAGGAGAGATGCCAAGGACCTACTCTAAGAGAATCGAAGCTGGAATGGAGGAGATGAGGTTAATTATTAACTGAGATGCTTAAAAAGTATTAAGAAAGAAGACTGGGGACAGACCAGAACTGAATCCAATGGACACACAAGTAAGGTGTGGAAAATAAGGCCAGTTTCTGTTTTAAGCATTAGTCAATGGCAATGCCTCTTATTACAGGAAGAAAGCAGAAGAGCAAATTGCGGCAAGCTGGCAAATTCACCTGGGTCATCACAAATGTGAAGAGATGGAGATAAGATACTATCCATACACAGTGGGATATACAAGTTCAGAGCTCAAAAGTGAGGCCTGGAATTGAGGTATTAGAAGTCCCAATTTAGAGGACAGAGATAACTCAGGGGGATGGAAGCTGTAAAACGATGGGTGAAGAACAGAACCTTAAGGAAGACTAACATAAAATACAGGCAAAAGATAAAATACCAACATGTTGAAAAGGAATTACTGTAAAGATGAAAGAAGGGAAAGAACTCTCAGAAGGAATTATCCCAGAAGTTAAGGGAGGAGAAAACAGTCAACAAGTACAAAATGCTGCTGAGAGTTCAGGTAAAATAAAACTTAAAAACCACGCATAAGAGCAGTTTCAAACTATTCTAGGGCCAAAAGTCAGATTGCAGATCTAGAATGCAGATTGGTCATTTTTCAAGAAGCATGAAATTGACAGGTTATAGAAAGAAGGATCTGAAGAAAGGGTTTTTTTTCTCTCTCTGATAAAAGACTTCTGTATGTTTATAGGGCTAAGAAGTGAAACAGAGAAAGATGGCAGTCAAAAGACAGATGAACACTCTTAGTGGAACAAGATGCTTGAGGCCAGGGAGAGTAGGATCCCACATGTAAACACAGAGGGTAAGCCTCTGATACTTCTCTTTCTCTCTACTAAGAGGGCAGCAAGGTGGTAAACAAGCACAGATACATTGACCTTAGCATGAGAGGAACATAAACTGAATAGATAGACAGATAGACTCCACTCTATGAAGGATATGGAAGTAGACACTGACAATAAGAAAGATAAACAGGTTGGAGGAAATGCCATACTGATCCAGGGAGAACAGACTACACAGAGATATATCCTCAAGCAGAGGGTGGAGCCAAGATTAGGGACATGAATTTGTGACTGGCACCCTACCACATGATTGTGTGATTTTCTCCAAAATGAAAAGCAGTCTTATGTAACCGTAGGAAGGGAATATAGTTGGCTGCACATTAAGTACACATTCTTTAAACAGACACACACACACACACACACACACTCCCCTGACACCTAGATCCCACTGCTAAAGACTAATCTAATTGGCTTGGTATTTATTTTTTTAAACCACCTCGGGTGTGGCTAAAGTGGATTTAGAGTCAAGAACCACTGCTTTAGAAAAAACAGGGATTCAGATTTGTGTTACAGAATTAAAGAAAACCTAAATGCAATGGAAAAAATGTAAGTAAGGCAAGAAAATGATGAAACAATAAACACTCCATCACATATTTAAAGATGCCTTGAGTAGAAAAATTGGGATATCACTGAAGTACATCACACTAACACACACTATAATGTTTCTCAGAGTTCTAAGTTCTAGAAAACTCTGGAGTTAAATGTTTCACTGTAGCCTACAACTAAGAAAAAGTAACCTACAAGCTGAAAGCACTGAAAACACTTAGCAGTAGCTCTGTACATCAAGTGTAGTCCGTAAATCCCTGGAAGAAAAATCAGCCTGCAGTACAGTACAGGTCTGCTAGTGACCTTCAAACAGGGAATCCACCCATGTGCACAAAAGGTCAGTGGCAACAGAAGTCAACTGTCTTCTTTCACACACGTAAAATCTTTCACAAAGATTTTATTTTTTCAGCTTCCAGATTTTTTTCTACATCAGTTATTTTTTTCTTCATAAATCATGTATCTTAAAATCTACCCAATTATTTTACAGAAAACTGTCTTAAATCTTAATTTTTATTTGCCACTATCCTAATGAATTTTCTGTTTTATGACAAAGAAGTTATAATAAAAGATTAATAAAGGCAAAAATGATTTGTTGTCCACTGTCTTCCCTATGTGGTTTAATAGCACTATTACAAATCTCTCAAGCTCCTCCCAAATAATACATATGAACAGTGAGAGCTGGGCTACACACTATTGGTCTATACACACTTAATGCCTTTGATAAAAAGTACCTCATTAATACAAAAGGCTTGTACTTTGCCATCTCTGTCTCAAGAATTTTAAAATCTAACCAATTATTCAATCACTGAGAGGTGTTGCAGATCTACTGAAAATCACGCTTATCTGTAGGTGGACATTTTTTCAAAGCTAAAGGAGCAATTTTTTCCCCCAGCATTAAGCTGGCTCAAAATATTCTTCTAATATTTAGCTAAAACCTTTTTCTAAGTCCTCCAATTTGAACCGTAAGAATACAATCTCTTCAAAAAAAAAAAAAGCTGTTTCAACTCTAACAATGTGTAAGAATGTACAGCATCTTCAAATTCTGAAACAAGCAGAATACACAATTGTGATTTACAATTCTCTAGACAAGGGTTATTCTATGGTTTCCATTAAAGGAACGAGTTCTATACTACTTGATACTTACTGAGCTCTAAAAGACTAAAAGCAGTACTACAAAAAAATGAAAAAAGTACAGAACCAAGAAAGACCTGACCAATTCTCTTGAATATTACTAACTTGTTATATGACACCAGATCAGACACATCTCTTTGGCTCTGTTTCTCCATTTGTGGAAATATTACAATCACTATGATCCAAGACTGCCACTGGCTCAAAATTCTACAAAAGCCAAAAGAATCAATTTCAACAATTTATCTATACTTTGTAAGCATCATATAATTCAACAAACTTAGCAACTAGGTTCAGTCTTCTCTATAGCTAAGAACAAAGTCAATGTCAAAATATATTTTCTTCAAAATTTTACATATGAAGAGAAAAAAACTAAACACTATCAAGGAGCTCCTTAAAACCTCTAGAGGCCTGAATGATAAATTTTCCTGGATTCCTCACACAGTTCCTGTTATGTATTTGTTTTCATAATACCTGAGGTAAGTGTCATGTAAAAAAAAAAAAGTACCAGCCAATTTATCTAGGATAAACTCAATAAAAATCAGGCAGCAAGAATAAGAAGAAATGTAATGAGTCTTGCATTTTATATTCATTTTCCATTTGGTTTTAAATGAGAAACCATAATGAAAATCTGTATTAAACACTACTAAGGAGCTATTATATAATACACCTATAAAACTTAACCATCTAGAGTTTTGAGACTTTAATAAGGAAGTGCATGTTTAAGCACTTAGAACAGTACCTAAGCCAGGCGTAGTGGTGCATACCTGTAATCCCAACCCTCAGGAGGCTGAAGCAGGAGGACTGCCATGAGTTTGAGGCCAGGTTGGGCTACATAGTGAGTTCGAGGCTCAGCCTGGACTACACAGCAAAACCTTCTCTCAAAAAACAAAACCAAACAAAACCAAAAACCAAAAAACAGTACCTATCACATTATTTGCCCTTAAAAATGTTAACTATTTATCAGTTTCTATAAGCAACTACACATTCCCTAGGTCTATAGATAACAGCAAAGGGGGGGAGACTAGAATCCTGTGGATTTCTATTTCTGAAGCTATTCATGAGATCTGACATCTTAATTTCTTCCTTTTATTTCATGAATTTATTAACAGGTAGGCAAGAAACAGTTACGTGTTAGTAATGGTAAATATAAAACAAACGGGCAATGCACACTGCCTAGGTATAGATGCTTTGATTAATACTGGCCAATCCAAGCTTCAATAGGTCAAAATCTTCTTTCAGGGTACGTCATAGGCTAAAAATTACCAAAAATCACTGAGCTCACAGGACAAACAGAGAACCAAAAAACATCTCAATTTAACACACTTGATTATATTTAAACAAAATATAGTTCAAACAAATATTGTATTACAAACATATTTCTACCTAAGTTATTTTTAAGCTTCTGAGTTTTTTTATAAACAAATCTGCTGAGACAAAGGCAATTTCTAATCATATTTTCAATTAATCTACCTCAGGGATTTGTTAGTAATACATTTTTATGGGGAAAAAAGTATAAGCAATGATATAGGGTATGTATGGTATTAGAAGTTAAATATATACAGTTACCATTATTAAAAAAATTGACATTAGTTTTAAACTTGATAACATTTTTTGTAGTATCTTTAGTTTTTGGTTTAAGTAAACAATAATTGTCAAGCAGTCAAGCAGTCCACACATACCTGAAGTTAATAACACAACTACTATTCCCTGCCTTATTAATAAACATAAAAAAGTAACAAAACAACATGATATCTGATATTAAAATTATCAAACTTCCATTTATAAACAATTTTCTATCACTATTCTACATTAAATATTAACAATTTTACTATAAAGGCCATTTCCAAACAGTCAAAACTTCATCATTTTTATACTCAATAACTTGCAAACTTATCCTATTCTAATCAGTATTGCTATCTTAAAAATTTAAATTCCTTGTGGTGGTGCACACCTGTAATCCCTGTACTCAGGAGGCTGAGGCAGGAGGATCACCATGAGTTTGAGGCTAGCCTAGGCTATGTAGTGAGTTCAAGGCCAGCCTGACTACATATTGAGATCCTGTCACGGGGGGGGGGGGATGATATCAAGTTACTGTCAAAACCCCACTTAACTTTGAATTTAAAATACAAATTCCAGTAAAATTCAGTACTAAGTAGTCTCTACTAAGAGATTACTGTATTAACCTACAACTTACAGTAAAAGGCAAAATATTTATCAATCTTTCTGCTCCAAGTTACCTAACTGTATAATAACCTGAAAATAACACTGACAGTATCTCTTCTCTTTCCAATAAAATGTTTCTTGTAAATTGTAATTCTGTTCTACAATACTACTCCAAAGAATAACATTTTAATGATTCAGATGGTTACCACAAAAGAGCATACTTTTCTGGATTAGTGATATAGAACATAAGCTATGTACATCCAAATAAATTACTGCAAATGTATGAAATGAACCTAGAAATTTGAATCAAGGTGAATATTCCTAGAAGGAACATAAATCCTTCTAAGAAAATGGACCACCACAACCTGAAGTAATATTAAGGTTCATCAAAGAGACCTCTAATTATTTCTCAAAAATTAACAATGATTAATTGATATTTTAAAGTGATGACTTATTGCCGGGCATGGTGGCACACACCTGTAATCCCAGCACTTGGGAGGCTGAGGCAGGAGGATCACCAAAAGTTTAAGGCCAGCCTGAGCTACATAACGAGTTCACAGGCAGCATGAACTATACAGCAAGACTCTGGATGTCTTGTCTCAAGAAACAAAAAACAAAAAACAAAAAAAGAAACAAAAAACAAAACAATATATATATGAGACTTATTAAAAAGTGTTCCCCCGAAACTGTATTTTGTACAGTAAAGTATCTCTATTCTGTCTGCCTTAGTGCCCCACGGGATACAAATCATAAATGCGTTGTTTTTGATAGGCATTCAAATGTTTGCTGAGTGAATAATAAATGAAATAAATGAACAAATCATCTTACATTTATATCTACATTTCAAAAAGGAAAGCATTTGAAGCTGGGTGCAGGGGTAACTGCCAGTAATCACAGCACTCAGGAGCCTGAGGCAGGAAGATTGTGAGAGTTCAAGGTCAGCCTGGGCTACACAGGGGAGACAAGGTCAATTTGGGTTACATTTCAAGACACCCTTTTAAAAAACAAAAGCAAAGAAAGCAAGCAACTTATAATTGATAGCGCTCCTCCTCACCTAAATCCCACAATTCAAAGAAAGCAGTATTTTGCTTTCTAATAATTAAAGTACCTTATTTTTAATCCCTAAACTGCAAATCAGAAAACTTTACTGACAAAACAAAAATTAGTAAGTATAGAAAAAAATTTTGTTGCAGTACTGGGAATTGAACCCAGGACAAATGCACTGAACAGTATACCACCCTATTTTCAATATTTTGTTTTGAAAAAGAATCTCACTGAGTCATTAAATTGCAAGAACTGAGCTCAAATTTAGGAACCTCCAGCCTCAGCCTCCCAGATTACAGGTATGCATCACCAAGCCTGGACACAGAAATTATCTTTAAGGAAAAAAAAACAGAATTAGGGAATGTGCTATGAAGTTAAGCACCAGGGACATTCACAGCTCTGTACCTGAGTATAATGATAAGCATTATGCATTACAACTCCCAAGAGGTGGCCATGTAGGTATAACAGACTCTGCAGCCATATTGCAGAGGTTCAAATCTCAGCTCTGCTGGGATGTATTAGTGTGACATGGTAAGTTACTCAACCTCTCATGGCTCACCTATAAAATAACTGTAGCTACACTTCATTGTTGGTGCACATCAATGTTAGTTACACAAGCAGTAAGAGAGTTAATATATGTACAGTGGTCCCCTATTCCCCATTGTTTAAAATTCCACAGTTTCAGTTATCTCATCATCAACCATAATACAAAAATAGTAAATGAAAAAGTCCAAAAATAAACAATTTATAAATTTTAAGTAACTTATTATAGTATAATTCTACTTGATTGTTACTGATCTCTTATTATGCCTAATTTATAACTCAAATCTTATCATATGCATGTATGTTTACCAAAATGACAGTACAGTATATACAAATGCTCCTCCAGTTACAAGATAATTACTTCCAGATAAACCCACAGTAAACTTAAATATCATAAATTAAAAATGCATTTAATAAACCTACTGACCATGACAGGCTGGCATTACACCGCACTTTGGAGTAATGGTGTTTTCCCATGCGATCACTTGACTAAATGGGAGCTGCAGTTCACTGCCACTGCCCAGCTTCACAAGAGTCCAGAGCCCAGGAAAAGATCAAAATTCAAAACCCAAAGCAATTTCTCCTGAATGTATGACGTTTTCATGAGATAGTAAAAGTTAAAAAAAAAAAAAATCAAGATGTCACGGTGGCACGGACCAACTACAATCCCAGCATGCTGAGGCCAAGACAGGAGGATCACAGGTTGGAGACCAGCCAGGTAACTTAATAAGACTCAATTTCAAAAAAATTAAAAAGGACTGAGACTGTAGCTGTGTGTTCCAATCTTATTGGGAAACAGCTTTCATGATAATATCTATGAAGTTAGAGCTGATGAGGTATGTTCTGTATTTTTCGATGGCGTAATTAATAATTTACAGCCCTTCTCCTCACGTGAATCCCACAATTCAAAGAAAGCAACGTTTTGCTTTCTGATAATTAAAGTATCTTATTATTAATCCCTAAGCTGCAAATCAGCAAGCTTTATTGACAATCAAAACAAAAATTAGTTAAGTATAGAAAAAAATTTTGTTGCAGTACTGGGAACTGAACCCAGGGCCCTAAATTCAACCACCAGTACAAAAGAAAAACAAAATGTAGAAAAATCCTAAATCAAACTATAGTCAGTCAGGGTCTGTCAGTATAGGGTTTGGTACTACCTTCAGTCTCAGGCATCTTCTAAAGGTCTTGCAATACATCCCTGGTGGATACAGGGGACTATTGCATAGCAATGAAGTGATACCTGACACAGAGCAAACATTTAAGCAAATAAACTCACAATAAACTACCACACCCTAAAGCTAGCTCAGAAATGTCCCTTATAACATGGATAAGACTTTTAAATCATGGTATCTCATAGATTCTATT
>RJWT010048098.1:0-11200 GCA_004365215.1 Cuniculus paca | reverse complement strand
TTTACTGTATTTTTATTTCCTGGAGCAATGAAATTAGAAAATTTTGTTATACATGAAATTTCATCACAATGCAATATATCTGTGTGAATATAAATGCATTTATAAGAATATATCCATTCATACATGTGCATATATGAATTCCTATAATTATGGTTATCAATATTAATATTCTCAAGGAACATGGATCATTCTTCTCTTCATGTCAAGAGAAAGTAGAATTGAGTTTAAAATGCCTTTCCATGACTCCAGAATTGGAACAGACTCTGTGTACGTCCTTGGTAATTGGAAATGTACTGTTGCCCAAATAACCATGGTGAGTGTGACTTTTACTACCCCATTTCTTGTCTGTGATTATGAACACTCACTGCATTTAAATTGTATCTCTCAGATTATCCTCTCTGCAAGAGAAGTTTCAGTGTTGGGCTGACTCCATTTTGTGTTTGAAGCACTGCAATGGCTACTTAGAGAAATTTGATCTGCAAAAATTTGGGTTTACACAAATAACCAATGTATTATAGAATATAATTCTTCATTTTGTGGATTTTATGATAGAGTTTCTTTAAATTGTATTACAAGGTGTCCAGGTAGCTCAGTCAGTAGAGCATGAGATTATACCAAGTATATTTACAATATAACATTTTTAAACATTGTATAGAACATGCCAGGAAATGGTTTTTCCTGGCACTAAAGTTATAAATTTTAGATAGTGTTAGGACAGACCTTATTGATCATGTGGCTTAAATTCTAACATTTTAGCTCTGAAAAGTAGTTGAAGAAATTATTCTTACTGAAAAGTCCAGACACAGTGGCTCTCCTGGAAACTCTGCTTTGAAAATTTCTTTTATAAAGGAATGGTCACATACCTAGAAAGACTTTGCCTGGTCTAATGAGGAGGCCTTTCTGCATAGCTTCTCTTGCTCTGGAGAATACACATAGACATCATTAACTCTAGGAATCACAGCTCTCTAAGGACTGTCTCACAACTCCTGAGTCTGTTATTGCCCTAATTCCCAAATTATCGGCCTTTCTGTGAAGATAATCAATCAGCCTGATGGTTCAATAAATGCTTGTTTAATTGCATTGAACTGGGTTTATTCAACCATCCATCCAACTGTTCTACACTCTGAGGATTCCATGGTGAAAACATACAGGGGTAGATGTGGACCAAATACTCTCTTGATGGGTCTTTATGGCACCATTCTGATACTAAGACTGGGAATAGCCTCAGCACACCAGAGCTCTTCCTGCTCTGCTCCCTGAAGCTTGAAATTCGTTAACTGTAATGGGCATTTTTAGACGGCAATGAGTTCTTTGGAAAACTAAGTAATTTAAGAAAGTTTCTGTGGAATACAGAGTGAGCACTGATTCTGACGTTAGGCTGAAGTTGTAGGTCAGTTTCGATTGTCCTGGGGCTTCATGCTGGGTTTGCTTTTTTGTGTTTTGTGAGTGTTTTGGCCTCACACTCATTCCTCATTTTTCCTAGTAATAGACTCAGAGTCTAGCCAGTCAGAATCTAGTCAGAGTCAAATGGAAAGTCTCTAGCTCTTGACACATTCATTGAACTGTGGGCTAAAGTAAAACCTGAGATTTGCTTTGAATCAAGAGCTGCCAAGGACCCTCTCCATTTTACCAAAAGAGGGAACCAGAATTGCAAGGCAGGTGGTTCAAGTAAAAAGAACCTTAATGTACAAAAATGTCTGCATCCAGAAATAATTAAAGGTCCCCAAGTGGTTAAAAATAAAGACTTTAGGGTCATACTTCCTGGGTTTCAATCCATAGTTTTTACTCACTAAGAGAATTTGAGTTAGGAGCAGCCTATGTACCTGAGTAGTGCTTTCAGTACTAAGGAGATAACAAGGAACAACTTCCGTTAGAGCTGTGGCAGACTAAAGATAGCCTCAGATTCCCTGGTAGTGCTCCTATGACAGGTGAAATCTATGTCTCCTCCCTAAAATTGGACAAGGCTGTGACTGCTCTAGAATATAGAAAAAACTGTACGACATGGCCAAGGACTTAGGAATCTGGGAGCTTTTACTTTTTCTGTCTTAGAAGACTCCCTCCCATACCCTAAACTACCTTACACCTAGAGATGCCATGGAAAGATGATGAAACTGCAGCGAATGCAGAAGGCCCAGCTAAGTCCAGCCTTCCAGTTATTCCCTTCAAGCACTGTGGATATGAGTGGTACCACTGCAGGTGTTGAACACCTGCTCAGTCTCAGTAAAAGGCCGAAACCAAGTGGCTTCTGTAATGCCATAGGGAGTAGAGTAGAAAGCTCCTCTCTGCCTAGTTCCTGACCCATATCTCTCTTAAGACGTAGTAAAACACCTGTATATTTAAGCCACCAAGATGTCCAAAACAGAGTTGTTATAAGATTCAGTAAGCTGAAATCAATAAAGCTGTTAAAGTGATAGTACTGGTAATGTTTGACAAACTCATTAGCATTGCTACCTTGGTTTTGGTCTCTGACAAATTTTATTGCTTTGTTCATTCTAACATCGAATGTCCATGCTATTCCTCTAATCAATCCCCTAATTTCCTTGCAATCTATGCAGACTTAGGGTACTGCCACTTGCTTCATGTGACTTCATGATAACGCAATGTTTAATTTAAGATCCTTATCAGCTCTGCAATTCTGCTTCCATGTGGACAGTCCTTCATAGAAGTTGCATAAAGTTCCATGATCTTTCTCCTTCATCTTTGTGCTCTCTTCTTAAGGTCTTTAATTTATTATTATCTGGAAAAAATGGTCTGTGACTTCATAATAAACCAAACACAGAAACAAAGTCATTAAATCCAAAACTTATGTAAACACAAGTTTTACCTTTCCATTTTTAAAACTTAGTGTAGAATTCAAAGGGAGCAAAGATCTTCATGTCAGCAAGGCTATCAATGAAAAATTCACCTCACACAGTCATCTATAACTGAAAAAAATGAGAGAGAAAGAGAGTGTTTAACTCAAAAGAAAGTCAATTGCAGAGATAATGGTGAGCTAAAAGATTCAAATGTTGGCAAGGAAACCAAGTAAAGTACATATATTATTAGCAAATCCAAATGCTATCTCCAAACCCCAGCCTTGCTTGCAAAAAGGAGTAGGGAGGAAAGACCTTGTATCCTGTATTTCCAGAGGATTCAGATGTAATCTGTGTTGGGAAGGATTTTGAAAATCATTTTCCTAGAAATGCATCAACTTGTTTGCTTTTGCTGTTGCCTTTTCCAAATGCCTCTGAGAGATTTAATGGGGAGAGTGTCTGGATTGATTGATAAGAGATAAAATTCAAGAAGATTTGGGATGAAGGGCCAGAAAAAGATAGACTATATATATATATATATATATATATATATTCTATGCTAGCAGTCATTTAAACCCACAGGAAATGGAAAGTTCTCTGCTGAAAGAGACCTCAAGCAACCTGTTCATTCATGCATCTTGTGGTAAAGGTGACTCTGTCATCCTCCCAATTAACCTTATTACCTGCGTACTGGTTGTAAAGCCCTTTATGGGGACAAGTCATTTTTTTAGAGGAAGAAGGAGAAGCATATTTGACTTGGGTAGTTGTCTAAATAACATGATTTTCCCATTCTTCCTCCTTAGCAAAACCCTTTTGCAGCCCTTGAGCCTGGAGGGAGAGGACCTCATTCAGAGTTCAAAGGAGAGGGCTGCCAGGCTAGAAGATATTGTTTCCGAAACAGTGCTTGATCTAGGCCTGGGCATTTCAGTTGGTTCAGTAAGTCTGAAAGGAAGATCAATTACTACTCGTGGGATATTTTTTATTTCTAATATTTTGCTACTTTATGTGAATGTAAAAATAGGTAGGCCAAAATGTTGGAGAGATTTATCTTTCTATAAATGCAACTAGCCTCAGCATTAAATCAGTGCTATAATTGGCAGAACAGAGAGACCGGCCCTTGATAATACTACAGAGCTATGGAAGTGGCATGCTTGAATCCTGCCCTAACACAGGACTTCTATTTAAAAATTCATTTCATAATCTTTGAGACAGCTAAAGAAGGCTTTCCTGATACTTGTAGCCAAAATCTCCCTAAATTGGGAAAGGAAGTGTTTTTGAAGAGTAACAAGTCATTCCTTATTTCCTGCAATTAAATTTTAACGTAAGGAAGTGAAAAGAAAAGTACAAACAAGGACCCAGGATGACAGAAGAGAGGACAGGAAAAGGAAAGCAATGGATCACAGAAAGTAAAAACCAGCAGAGTTCAAAGGAAACCTCATTGAATTCAGTTTCCCCATGAAATGCTTTAAAACTAGCTAACTCTAGACTAAAATCTTTTTTTTAAAAAAATTCTATATATATATTTTTTACAAAATCTCTACCATGTACCAAACTCATGGAAATACAAAATTTACAGGGCACACATTTTGCCATCTACATATTTGTAATATTTAAACGTCTACTATATTTAAATTTCTAGTAGCTCCTTCCAAATACATTACCTCATTTACTGTTTTAGAGAAACCCTATGGACATGTACTATTTCACCATTTCATGGAAAGGAGTTGGAGGTTCCATGCCCCATCATCATATAATAAGCCCACTGTAAAGTTAGGGTTTCGATCCTAGTCTGTCTGACTTTTATCAATCCAGCCTTGTTCCTCAAGCTGTACTGTTTTCCCCGGAGAACACAAGATTATGCTTCATCACCACTGAGCACCTCAGGCACTGTGAAACCATTTTGTAAAGGAAAGTTTTAGATAAGTCAGGGATAGTGAGACTGTGTGAAAGCCTGGAGCTCTGAGTGACATAAGGAAGGGGACTGGCACATTGACAAGACAAAGCTGTCCCTTTGTTAGATATCTGCCAGTTATTTCAAGGATCATCTGCACCCCAGAGCTGGCAGTGAGAGTGACTTGTGCTGAGAATGAATTCATTAGCTCCAGATTCTAATGACTTAGCAGTCGATCAGAACCAGCACATCCTACTGCCTGGAATAGGACCAGAGCAAATCCTTTGCTTCATGATGCTACCTCACCTTTTCTGAACAAAGGTGAAAGATACAGTTCTGAATCCTAATTTCTAGGAGTTGTTAGTATACTAAGCATCAGTGCTTGCACTCGATTGTTTTCAGAGAAACCTAATTGCAATTTTACCAACTAAAACTTGTGAAAAGGCAAGTAAACAAATTGGGTGGTATGTATGTCATTAGTAAATACTGGTGGATCCCTTGTGATTTTCCCTAGCATGGCTCCATTTACCCATCACATCCCATGATCTGTGACTGAGCACTGTTCATAGGTTAATGTCTAACTAGTCTGCTATATTCAGCAATTTTTTTCTGACTCCTGCCAAACTTTCTCTTTATTCGTATCTCCTCCTTCTCACGTTATATTTAGTTACACAAATTTACTGCATTCTCTTATATTTCTAGGCTTTAATTATTTCTATTTTATCTGATTGAAATGTTCACTCTCCATCCCTTGGAAGTGTTAAATCCTAATATACCTTCAATTCCCATCCATTTGGATCAGAGTAGACATCACAGTTCTAAGCTTCACTATTGTCGTTCTTAATGAAGCCCTATAAAAAAAGTTTCCAATACTTTTTTTAGTCCCTTACCACCCTGTACACTCACTAAAGGCAGAACTTCATGTTGATTACTGATGTATTCCCAGTAGCTGATATGTCACTAAATAGTTATTTGTTGAATGA
The DNA here is from genome assembly GCA_004365215.1 of Cuniculus paca. Classification (NCBI taxonomy): domain Eukaryota; kingdom Metazoa; phylum Chordata; class Mammalia; order Rodentia; family Cuniculidae; genus Cuniculus; species Cuniculus paca. Next base: position 5,534 of record RJWT010048098.1, on the reverse strand, counting down.
ATCCTGATTGACTTTTAATAGTCATCTAAGTGTTCATACACTTACTTCACAAATATTTTGTCCGTCTGAAAGGAAAGTTTCCTGGGAATGGTGATGGGTTGGAGTTCATATCATTCAGGAAATGTTCTTGCACTAGATGTGTATGATTCAATACATTATTGATAAAAATTGAATTGCATCCACCTTAGGGTTACAGATCGCAGACTGAATACATATATTTCTATTTGATCCATGCCCAAGGCCCCTCAAAGATGACAGAAATGTCCCTAGCCATCAAATACTAAGCAATAAGTACTAGGAGAGGAGACAGATACAACATTTTGGAAGCTAAAAGCAAATGGACAAGTGTAAACTGGTAGCAGAACCAAGAGAAAAGAATTCTGTACCGGAAGTAAGCCAGCCAAAGAGAAACCACATATTTAAAGATGATCCCCTAAACACCTTGGATTTAGGAACAACAAGAATCATCGAAGTGGGATTGAACATGGGACCAACAAGTACTTTGAAGATATCTTTAGGAAGAGGTTAGGCTCCCAGAAACCTTTTCTGACTCTCATTCATCACATGGCTGACTGTGTTGGGAGCTTGATTGATGACTAGGAGTTTATCTGTAAGGTGGAATGGATGGTAGCATCTTGCACTGAGGATACTAGACACAATTGAGAAAAGGAATGAGAAAGAGAGAGAGAAGAGAGAGAGAGAGAGAGAGAGAACTGAGTGAAAATTCCATAAAGAATATTGATTATCCCCATTCTGGTTTTTGCCTACGTTTCCCAGAAAGCAGGCAGTAACTTGTTCTCTTCAAACAGGAGTCAAGAGCAGTTATTCTTTAAGATAATGGACCTCCTAAAATTAAGACACTTAATTAAGTCACTTAAAGGTACTGACACTGAAGATATCCTAATGCAACAGCCCACTCAGGTATCACTGTGGTCAGGAGCCCTAGGAAACAGTCCAATCAATGCACAGTGTCTCTGACCAACTCCTTATTCTTCACTTGCTAAGATGAGAAAATAACAGGACGACTAGTCATTTGAAGCAGGCATTGGGCATGGAAAAATAGAGCCAAAACCAAATATCTTTTCTCATTTTTAGATTTTTTTCATTTTATATGACCCATTGTTTCTATCATTTATATTCTCAGAAACATTATCTCTTCCATTAGAATTTTCAGAAAGATAAGTAAATAGCATCCATGAAACAAAAACAGGAGACTACACAAAGGAACTTGAAAAAATATAAGTGAGTGCCTGCTGGTGGAAAAATTTAAAAATGATAGGACATTCAGTATATGAAGTTAAGAAAATCACTGGCAGACTAAAACAGGAAAAATGATAAAAGCCAAAAACAAAAAGAGGAAAGCTACAGAAGTTCAAGAGATACACTTGTTTGAATAATAAATGGTCCAGACAAAACAAAATGAGAGACAATTGAGAAAGGATGTCATCAAGAATATACTTCAAAACATTTGATCTAGAACCAAGGAACATGATTATCCAGACTGGGCCCATTATATGTCCAACTTGTTGGATAAAAATAAACCCTCACTGGAGGACATTGCTCCAAAGTTGAAGACATGGGTAATAAAAAGAAGTTTTAGAAGATTTCAGATAATGGACAAAGATATCTATAAAGAATTGTGAGTAAAAATGGGTTACAATTTTCCTACATATAGCAAATAAAAACTAGACCACACTAGAGAAATATTTTCATAATTGTAAGAAAGTATTTTAACCTAGAATTATATACTATAATATGCCAGATTGGTGAGATATTTTCAATTTCAGTAAAAAATACATGCAATGGATTGTGTCTGAGAAGGCTATGAAAAAGTGTTTTATATGAAAGTGAAGGAGAAGACCACAAAGATACAAGATGTGGAAATGTATGGCAGACAGTGTAACACAGGATGGTGTAAATGAAAACTGCATTTTTGTTTTTCATAATGATAGGTCAAGAGATAACTATTAAAACTAAAAGAAAGAACTAGCAATAGAAGTGTGTTAGAGATTTTGATGTAAATACCAAAGTATGCAATTTAGAGAGGAAAACGTTTGCCTCTAAGAAGTAGATAATAGAGAGTACTACAGTTGCAAGACCATATAATTATTAGGGGAACACTAACTACTGTAAAGAGCAAACTCCCAAATTTATACTTATCTCAAACACAATGCAAGCTAATTCTCATTTATTAAACAGGCAAAGGACAATGTTTCTATATGGCGGATGTGGTTTTCTTCCATGGGCTTAAGAAGCATGAAGAAACTCTGCATGCATCAATACGAAATCTAAGTCATCATTTTAGCATAATCCAAGTCTGCCATTGAGAACAGAGATCATGGAAGAGTGTGCATGGGATATTCTCAAGGGCAAGCTTGACAGTCACAGCACTTCTGCTCTGACAGTACTGACTGAAGTAAGTCACAGGGCCATTCCTAACGAGCACAGGGATTGGACAGCCTGGTTAGGAGGGAAAAACAAGGCATGGGTTTTGGTGAGAAGTGGCCTTTCTGCCACACTTTGTGCAACTATGTGACTCTTCATGTATATGTACAAATTGTGGTTGCAATTGTGCTTTTGTTCTAAAATGATAAAAGAAATATACCTGAGAATCATTAAAGTTTACTGGAAGATTATGAAAATGTACTTACCTAGTAGGTTTTAATTATACAGTTTCTCTACAGATACAGAATGCTTCTTGTCTTGATCCACCTTGCATCATGCCTCTTACAGAGGAAAGTCAGATGTCCCTTCCTCCAAAGACAAATTGGAAAGTGAGTGATACAATTCTAAAATAATGGCCAAGACAGTGGCATTATCACTAATTCCATGATGAAGTAGCTGAATTTGAGAATTAAATGACAGACACAATGTTGGATTTGCCCTCACACACTCTAATAAAATTTACTGGAATATCTACTGTAGGCCCCTCACTGTTGATGTGCAGCTGATACAATAGTAAGTACGGGTATCTTTCTTATCATTCTTGCAGAGTTCTGGTGCTAAGGAGGCTGCCCTTTGCCAGTGCAAACTAAACTGGGGCACTAGCCTGAGAAATTCCCAATAGCTAATGTGGGGCCTCTCCAGCCATTACACTTTTCACATGTAGCATCTCAACTTTTGCACTGAAATAAATTCCCTGAAGTTTTGTCATCAGATGGCTTCTCCTATGTATGCAACAAAAGATGCAAATTCTCTTAGGGAAAATCTCTGTGAATCACAAATCACACCCCTTTACCAGCTTCTGAAAACTGCTTGAGACCAGGGAGGACAGGAAGATGTGCACATTCCCTTTGTGGCTCTCCATTCTTTTCTCCCGGCCATTAGAGAGGCACTTTTGACAACCGCTTTTTCTGACTGCCTCTGAGGCTTCTTAGACATGTTCTTCGATTCAAACAGACTTGGGGCAGTCTTTCCTCTTAAATTCTAAGTCTGTAAGATATTCATCCAGCCACGTGAAAATCAGCAGTCATCTCTGTTTCCTTCATTTAGGAAAACATCAAACACTGATATATTCCATTTACACTTAGATAGTGTATGCTTATTTGGTACATGGGTTAATGAATGACTGGGATGAGTGAATCATGGGAACAGAGAGATACTAGAGTACTGATCTTCAATGGATAATGTACAACTCATTGTATGACCTGTACTAGCTCCACACCATGAATTTAATCACTATATACTACAAACAAAAGGACAAACAAACAGTCTGGGATCCTCTGAGAGAGACAGATGATGCTATTGATAATGATACCGTGGAAATAGGCCAAAAGACCATTCTGGACCAAAAGGAAATGTGATTTTTAAAGATTGATGTCACTGTCTTTGCCATCGTATTATTCATCCTTTAGAAGAAATTTGTAATGCAGGCTCCAACACAGATGGAATTATGTACTGTTTTCCTCCAGGTCATAACCTTTTGAGAACATGAAGAGTCAAATGAGCAGTCTCTTTTGGTAAAGCTGATCAGGCAGCTCAGCCAGCCTTTCCGCCTCCCTTCTCAACTGGCAGGCTCAAGTACAGCCTAAGTGAAGAGTGGCAGAGAGAGAATTTGGAACTACAAGACCAGGTACCTGCTGGATTCCCAGAAATAAACACTTCTTGAGTTGCTTATCACATTGTGATGGTTAAGCTTGATTGTCTCAGCTTGATTGGCTTGAAAATAGCCTAGGGAGCTGATATGCAACATTTCTGAGTGTGTCTTGGTAGGTGACCTTGTCTGGTTTCTTCCCCATCCTCTCTGGTATGGTTCTCCTGCTCTGCTTTTTGGCTGTCATGAACTGAGCATCTTCACTCTTCCACACTCTTCCACCATGATGCTTCTGCCTTGAAACCAGCTGACTGTGGACTGAAGCCCCTAAAACCATAAACCAAATTAAACCTCTCCTCCTTTATATTGTGAATGTGTCAGGAAGCCTGACTATATACATACTGCTGAAAGCAATTATAAGAAGCCAAAAAAAAAGACCCAAGAGAAAAGTAATGAAAGGCCACAAGAGAGATGACCTTCCTTTTCTGGGTTTCAGAGAATGTCTTTCCTTTCTTGTTGTTAATGCCTCTCAGATATCAGATCCTCCTCAATTCAATAATCACATAAAGAGCCCCCATGACCCAACCGAATGAGAAGGAAAGTATAGAGTTTCAAGGGAGAGTTGAAACAATTATTCCCCTCCAAGAAGAACAACTTCTAGCCTTTGCTTTTCCCATGGCCTCTCAGATGCACAGCAAAGTGTGTCCTCATTAACAAATGATGTTGAGAACCATTGTGCTTTCTTCCTTACCTTGTACACACCATCTTCTGTGTGCATCAGGCCATGTCCCATATTTCCTCTGAAGCACATGAGAGAGACCAGTTGGAGTGCACATTATTAATGAGACGAGGTTATGACTCTAAGATTCAACTTGAGTGGTTCAGACACAGTCTAAATCCTGAAAACCACTTTCTGTTATCTTAGCCTATAGTACTGACATACTGATTTAAATGCCTATGATCTACATACCTCTGAGACCCAACATTAAAGCAAGGTCTAATAGAGAAAGAAGAGTCAGCAGGTGCTGCATCTTTCTGGACACAGACCCTTATCCCTGGAGCACTCACTAAGTCTCTGCACAACTTAGGGCAGGAACAGGTGCTGTCTCGAGGGAGTCTAATATTTAACAACAATATGTACATTGTGCAGGGATGCTTCTTCACAGGCCCCAGTGGCCTCAGGGAAGGAAGATTTCCCAGAAGATTAGGAGATGAATGTGTTCTGAAAGACAGCACACAGCCTTGACCACAAATTGGGCATTTTATTGCATCTGTCTGATGGCTAATCACAGATAAAGACTTGATCTTTAGCCTCATGGAAGCAATAAGAAAAAAGTAGAAACTCTGCATACCATCTTTATCTGGGTCCCCTAATGTTCCCAGAAAACAGAGCCCATTGAAGCCCTCAGAAGGGTCTTTCTGTTTTGTTCCCCAGTCAAAGATTGCAGACATGACTGCCATTGGCCTCACTAATATCTCGATAAGGAGGAGATGGGGGTGA
>RJWT010048097.1:0-11201 GCA_004365215.1 Cuniculus paca | reverse complement strand
TTATAACTGGGCCTTTTAGCTAGACTGGGACTTTGGGGTGAAAAGTATGCTATATATTTTTCAATCAGACATTTTTTGTTTAAAGTTTTAGTTGAATGCTCTTAACCTCATTCGGGTAAGAGACCATGTCTTCTAAGTATATTTTTTCCCTCTTACCTCTTCTTCTTTCCCTCATCTCTTCCTTTCCCACCTTTTAAGCATTGTGATTACCATCATTTCTAGGCTTTCTTCCCCAAACCCACTGTCTTCTCACTCTAATGCTGCGTCCTTCACTGATTCCTTCTGTTGAAACTGGCATATTCACAGTCACAATTCCGAGGTTTCTTCAAATGGAATACATGTGAAAATGCTTAGCTCAGTTCCAGGAGACAGTGGTAATTTATTTTTCACTCCCACGTCTACCTTCCCGCTAGATCTGCTTTTCCTCCTCCTTCTATCTCGTGTTAAGCTGGTATCACCAGTGATGGAACTTAAAAACTTAAGTTTCATCTTCCAGTCTTTCATTTCTTTCCCCAGTTACCTTTCTCCACCCATCTCCAGTTTGCTCAAAGGTTCTCATATTCTTTTTTCTGCTACCTAACCTCATACCTTGGTCTCCTTGTGCTTCACGTACTAACAGTTCTATTGCCCATTCATCCAAAATTCACTTATCTCACCTTCTACCTTTTATTTTTGTGTAATGTCATTTCCATCCCTAGTGATTTTTATTTGCATGCAGTCTACTTTATTTGATAACAGTATAGCCAATCCTACTTAAAAATGTATGCTTTAACTTTGAATCTTCAGAGTTATCATTATAGTTGAAATGCTCTTCTTGTACAGAGTATGTAACTAGACCATATTTTTAAAATTCTGTTTGCCTTTTAGTTAGTATGTCCAATGACTTACATATAAAATTCGATGTTAAGGCTTAAGTCTGCCATTTTATTTTTTACTGTTTATTCTGTTTTTCATTTCTCAGTTTTCTTCTCCTTTGTGTTTTTCTAGAACATTTAAAAAATTTTTATTTTATCACTTCAGCACTTTTTAGTGATTATTCCATGTATTACATACATTATGTATACATTACTTTTCATAGTCTATTTGTGTCAGTGTTTCACTACTGTGAATGAAGTATAGAACTTCATCTCTACTTACTGTCTTTACCATCCCCCATTTGTAATATATATGTTTATAACTACTGTAACATTGGGAACCACATAAGATGTTATCATTTTTGCTTTGGTCATTTCACATTATTTGGAACACTGGAAACTGTAACACACACACACTAAATAGCAGTGTGTATCTAGTGTGAATTTTTTATTGATACCTGTCAGTGTAGCCTACTGTAGGTGCCAGGATAACATGCTGTTCTATAAAAGTATCTGTCTTAAGAGGCAGCCAAGAAAGGCGTAAGTGACTGAGTATCTTTTCACACAATTCCAGTGTAGTAATATTTACTATATAATGCTAGTATCATAACAGTAATAGTAATAAACTAAATATGATATTTTAGTTTGTTGAGGCACAGTTTCACACACTGGGTGTTCAAACAACAGAAACCTATTGTCTCGAAGTTCTGGAAGGGGCAAGTCTGAGTCATGGTGTTGGTAAGATATGGCCCCTACAGTCAGTACTAAAATGAGTTATTTTTGGTCTCTCTGCCACCTTCTGGTGGTTCTTTGGCCTGTGGCAGCATCACTCCAGTCTCCATATGACATCTTTCCTATGTATCTGTCTCTGTTCAATCATTTCCTTTCAATGAGGGCACCAGTCATGTTGAATTAGGTGCCTGCCTTCCTCCTATATGACCTCATTTTAACTACTTGCACTCACAATGACCCTATTTCCAAGTTGGACTCTATTCCAAACACTTCCTGGGTTTCTGGCAGTTGGGACTTTAACATATAAATTTTTGAGGGATATGATTCAGTCTATTATATGTGACAATTCAGATATATATTCTAACAGCTGCATGAGAGGTCTTTATAAACTCTGTACAAATATGAGAATTAGATCTCCAAAACTTGAATACTGTGTGCCTATGAAGTAGGTGATTTGCCTTTGTCCTAGTGTATCAAACATCTGATTTCACAGTTTTATCCCTGTGATTTGCTACTGCTCAAAATCTTGCCTTAAAGTTCTTTAGTCAAATTTTGTAAGCATCAGGGTTTCAACCTTCAATTTTGAAAAATTTTAATACCCATGTAAATCTTAATTAAGAGCTAAAAGAAATGAAAGCATGAGAGAGCCTCAATATAATGGCATTGTCATAGATTAGTTTGCTACTTGTTTGATGTTGGTTCTAATGACGTCTTACTTTTCCCCCTAAGTATCAAATTACCCTAGGCAATTTCTACCTGATTATGTTAATCATGCTAAGTATGCAACTGTCTTACTTTGAGGTGTTGGCATTTATAGAAGCTATTTATACATTTCAGTAACATTCAATACAACTTACATACTGAAAGTTACCAATAAGGTCATAGGTTTTTTTTTGTTTGTTTGTTTGTTTTTAATTCCAAAGTTTGTAAAGTCCTAGAAGGAAGTTTTAAGTAAAGCATAAAGAGATACTAACTTAGGACTGCCATGGTCCTTTATGGAATAAAATATATATGCTTCTGATATTATCACTACAAGTATAGTAAGGTAAATCATTAGGGTTTTAATAACTCCCAAAACATATCCTATGTATATACTATACATAGTGAAATTCAGAGCACTCAGGCAGTCTTTCTGCTGTTTAGCTTCTACTTTGTTCTATCTATGAAAAGATAAGAATGAAGAACAGCATCAAATGAAAGTATTAGTAAAATCTTAGATACTGGTTTGCTGATTTTTATGCACAACATGTAGAACTGCCAGCATATTCTGGGACTGTGTCCATTAATATATACTTAGGGTATGCAGAATTTTGTCTTAATATGCTCAGTCTTTATTTATGTAAAACATAATTCTGAATCCATTTGAGTAATGTACATTTAACATAAGCAGAGTTGTAGGCTGGCATAATTAAAATGCATAGAACCGACATCCTGGGCTTCTGCTGAAATATGCTTTTAATTGAAGCAGAATTATGGCGATATATTACCCATGTGAGTCTGATTATAGCACAGCATTGACTTGCACAGTGGCTCTTTGCTCTGTGAGAACTGTATAGTAACCCGTATGTAGTGGTGGAGCATTTAAGTATTTGATGATATGTATATCTGAATTATTTGATGTAGTGTTATCCAATATGTTATCTTGTGGAAAATGCACCTTGTTGCCAGATAGTTTTGAAAATAATTTGTTAGAAATAATTGTTTTTACCAGTGATTGAAGGTCTTTCATAAAAACAGGCATTGTTTAATAGAAGCTTTATTTCTGTTTGAGCTTTCGGAATAACAAAAATAACAAATAAGGAAAATATTCACTGACAGTGCTTTTTGTTTACTTTTATAATTTTATTAAATTATAATTCACACTTTCCATAATAAGTCAAGGGAAAATATAGCTTATAGATTTTGCCATTTCCCTGTAGATTAAATCTTAATGTTCAAAAATAGGAGCCTAAAATGATCAACATCAGTGTGCATGCTAATGAAACCTTGATTTTCTAATTTCAACCTGGAAAAGGAGGTCTTTGGGGCATGATAATGTGATGACATATGGTATCTGTTTTAATAAGTAATGTTCAGATGAGAAATAGTGCCTGATATGAATGCATTTTGAAGTCGCGTTTAAGGTTTACATTTTTACTGTAAGCTATTATATTTAATGCCCACAAACAAGGATGAACTAGACAGTAATGATGGAAAGATTTCTCCTTATGCCAATTTATTGGCTCCCATTCAGCTTAGGAGCCTTCCTTTTATTTATGTATTTTAATAAACAACTATATAAAATATTTCCCACACAAACATATAATCTAATCCTAGTCGTTGCAGTTTATAACTCTTACAAAAGTAGATACTACTGATTTGTGTATGTTTCAGGTCAGTTTTTACAGAAATACAGTCACGTTCTCATTCCAAATTGACCCCAAGTGTCGGGCAGTCCTCTTAAAGTCAGGAATAACCCCATTTTCCTCATCAGTAATATGCTTGTTCTGCTACATTAGGATGTTTTTTTTTTTCCAGAGATGAGAGTTTGTGTGGGTCCCTATGCCCTTCTTTCAAGTTCATCTGTTTTATGATATTTATAGAATAGTGTTTTGCTTACATTAAGCTCCTTTGTTTTGCAAGGAAGGATTTCTATACAGGTCCAGCCCTACAGGTTGATTACAGACCTGCGACCTGTAATTCAATTGAGCAGTGCCCTGTTTACAAAGCCCAGATTTCCTGTGCTGTCAGTTAGGGCAATCAGCACAAAGACCAAGAGCTTTTGGAACTAAATAAACAATGAGAAAAACATTCAAGGCTGCCAGTAGCCCTTCACAGGTAATTTAACAGCCTTTGACTACAAAGCATCAATTGTAGATGTCTGCAAAATATGAAATCTGACATTCTATCTTGCCATGTTCTGCCAGTAGCTCTCTGCATAGTCTTCCTCTGAGGTCCATGGAGCCCTTGACAGTACTGTGCTTTCCCTGAAGACTAAGCAGTTGTATTCGGACAGACAGCCACACCTGCATCCTGTCACATGTGTCTGTCATGTGGGTTGTTGATCTGGAGCATCAGATTGTTTTAAATTGGTGGATTAACTGAATTGGATATTTACCCCCTGATCTAGGAAGAAAACATCTTCTATGACAAGTTCAAGCCTTAGAACTGTTCCAAGTAGACCTAAATGCTAATGCTTCAGGTACTGTGTAAAAGCAGCGCAGGCTAGGCAGATAGAAAACAAAAGGGCTATCCTGGAAATCCTGGAATTTTAGCCATTTAGACAATTAGTGCTTTTTGTTTAAAGCCTTATGTTTATTGTTTTTAATTTAAATTGTTTACCTTCTCATGTGTTTGATGGCTTTGCTGATAGTCTGGATAATGCTTGCAGGAGCTGTTTATGTGACTATGTTTCAAAGTGAAGAAAAGACTCCTGCAAGTTGAAGTCAAACAACTTGAATCAGTCTAAACAGGGTTCTACCACCTCCTTCCACTTACCTCCCCAATCAAGTAGAGGAAAAACTGATAATCAGTCAACCAACAGAAAAGGTGTGCCTGCCTGCGAATCCCAGCCTCCACCACACACGTTTGGAATATCTTCACGAGGAAACAGTTACGTAGGAAGGTTGCAGGCTGCTGTCTACACGTGTTTGTCCTGATCATGTGTTTCATAGCAGCTTGTAATAGGGTATCTCAAATACATTTTCACCTAAGTGGGCTCAGTTAAAATCTCATCCTGAATTTGTATCAAATAGATATTAATAAAAAATAAGGGGATTAATCACAAGTGTGGAATAGAGTGGAGAGTATAGATCTGGAGTAAAAATTCCATTGTTTCCAGAGTCCTGGCAGATTTCCTAGCATTTTGGGACAGGTGTGACGCTGCTTATTAGCCACCTAAAGTGCTTCAATCTTTGAGCCAGTCTAGACTTTTCCTTTATTCTAAAGGAGAGCATTCTGAGACACCCGGTAGATGCCTGTAATTTAATGTCTTCCATTTTAACTATGTCCTTATCACCTATTGTGGCTATGTCTTTGCAGTTGAAGTGTGATAGCAAAACTGGCACACATATCATTTTCATTCTTTACAAATATCACAAGATTGAAAATTCATTCTTACCATACATTTTAGCAACCTCAGAATATTTTTTTCTCTCCTTAAGTCAAGAACTTTCACCTTTTCACATAAACAGTTTATATCTTCTCTTTGGCACATCTGAATTTCCTGTACCACTATTGTTATGCTTTGGGGCCACTGTTCAGTAAAATAAGGGTCACTTAAGCATATCCACTCACTGATAACCAAGTCAGCTACCAAGTGACAAATAGACCAGTAGTGGACACAACATGGATAAGCCAGACAAAAGGGAGGACTTACAAGATAATGTGATGATACTCAGAGGATATGCAATTCAAAACTTAGTAACTCTTTATTTTTGTCTACTTAGTATTTTTGGAATTCCATTGACTGTGAGTAAATTAAGCTGTGGAATATGAAGCTATGGTAAGGGCCAGGGATTTGAATCAGTTGCCTAAGTGCCTGCCTGGCAAGTGTGAGGTTGTGAGTTCAATCCTTGGTGCAGCAAAGAAAAAAAATAAATAAAAATAAAAATAAATATGAAGCTATGGATAAGGGAGAACTATGGTACTCTCTTTTCTAGGTCCCTACAATCAAAATTGTTAACTGTTCTTCCAAAATTGTTACCTATTCTTCCAAAATCTGTACCAATCTAAGTAAATTACTTTTTCATTTAGAATTTTCTAGTAAGTACTGAATCTGAAAATCTTTTAATATATTTACTGGAATTTTGGATTTGATTTTATGAATTTTCTCTTTATAGTCTTTCTCCATGTTTTTGTACTTCCCATATACATTTTTAAATTTCTGTATATTAAAATGTTAACATTTTACTATGGTCTAACTTTAAAATACATATTCAAGATTTGTCTATTCTGTGTTGACTATACTTGTGGCATCTTTTGTTTTTATCAAATCAGGTTGCAAAAGGTAAGGTCCTCAGACGCAAGATAGACCAACAAAGCCTTCACAAATGCATTGATATTGAATGAGCAGGAAATGAGTTAAAACAAGGTCGTGCTCCATAGAATAATGTGAGAAAAGATTTGGACACATCTCATGAGGGAGAATGAAGTCATATCGTGCTGAGGGGACTAGTGTTAGTTGAGGAGGTCTTGGATTCATTTTAAAGGGTCTGGGCTTCAGTTGACTAGCAGACAGGAACCATTTGGTGTTCGGAAGAGTAGCATAATTAGATAAATAGTTTGGAAAAATAGTATTGCTACGGCTAAAAAAGATTCAGAAAATTGAAGATGCTTTAGTTAAGAAATGATCAGAGTTGAAACCAGGAGTATATTTGTGAGCCTGCAAGAGTCAACACCCTCAGCACAGAGGATGAAAAAGGAGGCTGAAGATGATTGCAGTTTAGTCTCCTGGTGATTAATCAGACCATGAGGCTGAATCTTAGATCAGGGAGGAGAGAGGGTGGAATAGTTTTGGTTTAAAACACAGCGAATTTGTGATACAGATAGAAAGAACATCTAGCAAAAGCTATCTAGTAGTGACCTGAGCACTAAAAATTGAAGGTACAAAGCAGTTGGTAATGGAGATATAAATATAAGAACTGTGGTTACAGAGGTACCAGTTGAAGTTGTGAAAGAGAATAATTTAATCCCCAGGTTGTGTATACCGTTTAAAGACTCCAAGATAAAAGCCACGGGAAGATGACAACACTTAGGGGCCAGAGAAACAGCAAGATCAATCAAGGAAAGGTGAAATATACAGATAACATGCAAACCACATAAGCGTCTGTGTATCTTTTTTTATTTTTTTTTTTTTTGGACAAAAATTAAATTTTTATTTAAGAAATTTCATGTATGATTTCTTTAACACTCATCAAAGTCACTTAATGAGATTGTCTTCAAGATAACCCTTTTTAAAGAAATTTGATTCTTAATCCAGTCATTCCATCTGCCCCCAATTCTTTTATCTCCAGTTGAATTATGGGCAATGACAACTTCAAAACTCCTGGGATCTTATTATCCACATTTCTTTTGGCAATTTGTATTTTAGGAGTCTAGAATTTGAATTGTACATAGTATCGGTATTTTGTCACATGATCTAGATTCTATATTATTAACCATTCACTTATAATATTGAAAGTCAGTATTTTTCATTATTAGGCAAAATGTTACAGGTCTTATTGTTACCACTGTAAACATTCACTGTGATGGAAGCATGACCTGTGTCTCAATTTTAGCCACATTGACCAATTTTGAACACCAGTCAACCATGCCTATTCTAATCTAGAATGAGGCTTGGCTTCTGTGTATCTTGAAGAGAAGGGTTGAGGAAATCTGAGTCCAGTGCAGAGAATGCTCAATGCACACTGTGTTTAACCCTTCTCTGCGGACTCTTCCCTCTGACATGAGATTGGAGAGAGTGAAGCCAAGATGTGAGTGCCGTTACTGAGATACATACACCACAGGGAGCCTATTCAGGAGCATCGGATTAATGGTCCTTATAGAATTGCCTGCTCAGTACAATGTAAGCATTACAAATTTTGGTTACCATAATTAAATATTAAGCTACAAACTGAATATGTAGAGCATTTGTAAAATAATTATGTTTCTATTATATGATGAATCCACATAAATCAAGATGTATGAAAAATTCTAAGATTGACAAATAGAAAAAGGACATTGTTCTAAGATTTATGAACAGGAACTAAAATAATGTCATGGAAGTAATTCTAGTAATAACTGGAGAAATATAAAATAAATCAAGTAATGCTATTTTTTTATTTAGGAAATAATTGATTAAAAACCACCACTCCACCTATCTGTAATGATTTTTACCATGTTTTCTCAAAAAGTTGAATTTAAGGTGGGGTACCTTATAAAAGGGACTTGGTTAAGCATTCATTCAGTGGTTTTCACTATATTTCTGTCCTTGTTCTAACTCTTGGTATCAAATTAGGTATCCTACAGCATAATAGTATATGCTGATTTTCTTTTTCTTTTTTTTTTATTTTGCAAAAAATACAACCAAACAAAACAGAATAGAGTCAATCACTACAAAACAATGAACATGGTACATGACTTCTGAACAGGATAAAAAGCAATCAATAATGGCTACCATAATGCCTCTTGTTATCTGCAATATATATTTATCAGGGATAAGTAAAATCAAACAAAATAGAACAAAATAAAACCGGTAAAAAACAAAAACAAAAACAAAAACAAAACAAGACAGACAAAACAGAACAATGTAAGCAATACAGAGCTTCAAGATACTGGTGAAGCAGCAGTGGCTACCATAATGCTTCTCGTTATCTTCAGAATAGTTGCCTATACCTTCAGACACATTACAATCAAACAACACAGAATAGAGTAAAATCAATCAAAACAAAACAATGAAAGCAATACAGGGTTTCTAAACAAGATAATTGGACATCCTCGATGGCTGCAATTATATATTTTGTTATCTTTAAAATAGCTGTCTATGCTATCAAGTATAATAAAATCAGACAAAACAGAATAAAATGAAACTAATCTGAATAATGAAGACAATATGAGTTTCAAATCATGATAATAGATTAACAGTGGTCACTTCCTTCTCTTTTTAGATAATTCTGCCCCTTTGACTTTCCCTATATGTATTGTGCATTTTTGATCCCACTAACTCCTTTAGTTCGTTATACTAGGGTGACAACACAAAATTCACCCATATGACTCTGAACCATTTCATCCATGAACATGATCTCAAGTTGCCTCCATCCACCTACAGTAGCCTTGAAGTTATCTTCCTTTATAGCTGAGTAGGTTTTCACCCCATAAAATGCCATGTCTTTCTTGTCCATTCTGCGGTTGATGGGCAGGCTACCCCTACTTTTTTTCTGGTTCCCTGTCACATAGGGCATTGTTCTCTCTCCTTTGACTTTGAGTCTATGAATTTTCTTTCTAGTTAAATGTGTTTCTTGTATAGAGCATATTGATGGATCCTGTCTCCTGATCCACTCTGCCTGTGTTTCTTTCTATTGGTGCATTGAGGCCCTTTTGCACTACATTGTCTCTGCCATGCTATTTTTCTGCCATCGACTCCCTATTTTTCCTCTCCATTCAGTCGACTGGCCCAACTTGATGGTCCCCCTTTGCCTTTGTTCCTGAGACCATCGTCTTTTTTATCTCTCTCTAGAATATCCTTTAGTATTCCTTGTAGGGTTGGTTTGGTGGTCATGAATTCCTTGAGTTGTTCTTTGTCATGGAAGAATCTTGTTTCTCCACTGATTTTGAAAGAAAGTTTTGCAGGGTATATCAGTCTGGGTTGGAAGTTGTTTTCTTTCAGGACTTACAATACTTTGCTCCAGCCTCTTCTTGACTTGATGGTTTGTGTTAAGAAGTCTGCCATGATTCTGATGGGTTTGCCTTTATAGGTGATCTGTTTTTCTCTAACAGCTTTTAGTATTCTGTTCTTGAGTTGAATTTCTGGGATCTTGATTATTATATGTCTGGGTATAGATTTGTTTTGGTTATGGCTAGGTGGAATTCTGTATGCCTCACTTATTTGGATGTCACTGTCTTTTTCCACGCTTGGGAAGTTATCCGAAATTATTTCTGTAAATAGGGTCCTGATGTCATTTGTCTTGACCCCTGCTTTTTCACTCATATTTTTAATTCTTAAGTTATGCTTCTTTGAGTTGTCTACCAGCTGTTGAATTGTTACTTCCTGAGTCCTTGTTATTTTTAAGAGATCTTTCCTTTGGCGATCACAAGCTGCAAACCTGTCTTCAAGGTTTGAAAGTCTGTCTTCAGTTTCTTTCAAGTGATTTTGCCAGCTTTCAATGGAGTTTTTAATTTTCTGGATATCTCTTTGAATGTGTTTCATGCATTCTAAATCTCTCTTACACTGTTCATTCATGGTTTCCCTCATTTTCCCATGCTCCTGTATTTTTTTATCTGTGTCTTCTTTAGAGATGCTTAGTAATTCTTTTATTATGTTTTTCATTTCTTCTTTTACCTGGGATGTAATTTCTGTTCTAATTTCTCTTATAGCTTCATGAAGTTGTTTTTTTACTTCAGTTGACATCACCTCAGACATTTCTGGTTTGCGACTCTCGATTATCTCTGTGTTTACCTCTCCTGGACTTGCACTGCTTGGGTTGGACACCAGAGCTTGCCCTTTCCCTTTTCGTCTTGGCATATTCCTGATTTCTTCCACACACGTGGGTAGTGTGGTCCCAGGCACCCCGGCACTAGCCACAACTTCTCCGAAGTGAGACTGTTCAGCTTTTCTGGCCAGTGCTGGCTACGGGCATCCAACCATGGGTACCTGTGCCTCTGCACTGAGCTGCGTACCAGCCCACAAGGGCTCCCAGAGTTTGCACAGGAGCAGAACTCAGTCCAAACAACTTGAGCGGGTTCGCCCACAACCTGGAGCTGCCAGAAGGCTGTTTGATTTTTCTAGCCAGTACTGGCTATGGGTATCTGATGGTGGGCTCCATGCCTCTGCACTGAGCTGGGTACTGTGGTTTGCATGAGAGTGTAACTGGCCAGGGCCTGTGGATCTAAGCTGATTAGGAACCTGTGCGATCTTGTCTGGAATGCCCAGGGCAACTT
>RJWT010048096.1:0-11192 GCA_004365215.1 Cuniculus paca | reverse complement strand
TTATTAAAGAGGCTATCTTTCTTCCAGTGAACATGTTTAGCCCCTTTGTCAAATATAAGGTGGCTGGGTGTCTTTGTAGTTGTGTCTGCATCTTCTAATCTGTTCCATTGATCCTCAGGTCTGGTTTTTTTTTTTTTTTTGCCAGTACCATGCTGATTTTATCACTGTTGCTTTGTAGTATAACTTCGAGTCAGGGATTGAGATGCCTCCTGCCTTACTTTTGTTGCCCAGGATTGCCTTTGCTATTCTAGGTCTCTTCTGTTTCCAAATGAATTTTAGGAGTGTTTTCTCTAAATCTTTAAGGTATGTGAATGGTATTTTGATTGGGGTTGCATTAAATCTGTATATCAGTTTTGGGAAAATGGCCATTTTCACAGTGTTGGATCTTCCTAACCAAAAGCAAGGGATATCTTTCCATTTCCTGATATCTTCTTCAATCTTCTTTTTTAGAGTACTATAGTTTTCAATGTATAGGTCTTTTACATCCTTTGCTAGGTTGATTCTTAGGTATTTCATTTTTTTGGATGCTATTGTGAAAGGTGTTATTTCCATAATTTCTCTCTCAGTGAGTTCGTTGTTTGTGTACAGGAATGCTATTGATTTTTGAGTGTTGACTTTGTATCCAGCTACACTGCTGAATTTGCTTATTAACTCTAGTGGTCCTTTGATGGAGTTTTTGGGATCTTCTATGTAGAGTATCATATCATCTGCAAATAGTGATAATTTAACTTCTTCCTTTCCTATCCTTATTCCTTTTATTTGTCTGTCTTGTCTAATTGCTCTGGCTAATGTTTCCAGCACTATATTGAATAGGAGTGGTAAGAGTGGACATTCTTGTGTTGTTCCTGACTTTAAGAGCGAAAGCTTTCAGTTTTTGTCTGTTTAGTATAATGTTGGCTGTTGGTTTGTCATAGATGGCTTTTATCATATTGAGGTAGATGCCAACTATTCCAAGTTTCTGTAGGATTTTTATGATGAACAAATGTTGGACTTCATCAAAAACTTTTGCTGCATCTATTGAGATGATCATGTGTTTTTTTTTTTTGTCTTTGGCTCTGTTGATGTGGTTTATTACATTTATCGATTCACATATGTTAAACCATCCCTGCATTCCTGGGATAAATCCCACTTGGTCATGATGTATAATCTTGATAATTAGTTGCATTCTATTTGCCACTATTTTATTGAGAATCTTTGTGTCGATGTTTATCAGGGAGATGGGCCTATAGTTCTCCTTTTTGGTTGGATCTTTCTCTGGTTTTGGTATCAAAGTAATTCTTGCCTCCAGGAATGAGTTAGAGAAGATTTTTTCCCTTTCAATTTCATTGAAGGGTTTGAGGAGTATTGGCATTAAATCTTCTCTAAATGTCTTGTAAAATTCAGCTGTGAATCCATCAGGACCTTGGCTTTTCTGTGTTGGTTAGTTTTTAATTACATTTTCAATTTCAGTAGCTGATACTGGGTTATTCAAAGTTGTTATATCTTCTTGGTTCAGCTTTGGCAATTCATACATTTCTAGGAATTTGTCTATTTCCTCTGTGTTTTCCAACCTATGTGAGTAAAAATTTTCAAAGTAGGTATTCACGATCTTGTGAATTTCCATGGGATCTGTAGTAACTTCACCCTTTTCATTCCTCACTGCAGAATTTGAGTTTTTTTTTCTTTTTCTTGACAAGGTTGGCTAGAGGTTTATCAATTTTATTTATTCTTTCAAAGAACCACTTCTTCGATTCATTAATTCTTTGTGTTGTTTTCTTAGTCTTAATTGCATTAGTTTCTGCCTTGATCTTTATAATTTCCTCTCTTCTATGAGCTTTAAATTTTTTTCTTTTTAAGCAGGGTTTTGCTATGAAGTGCAGGTTGACATTGAACTCAGTTTGTAGCCTAGGCTGTCCTCGAACTTGCAGCAATTCTCCTGCCTCAGCCTCCCAAGTACTGGAATGACAGGCGTGTGCCATCACACCTGGCAGAGAATTTGGTAAAAGGAATTCTTCAAACAGGTATTAGAGGATGGAAAAGCACAAAGACAGCTCTGCAGTAACTTAGAGATAGTAAATAAAGGAAGTAGCTCTCATTCCCTTGGGTAAAGACCCAAGGGAAGAGGCTAGAGTTATGAGAACCCAGGAGCTTGGGGAGTCAACTTGTGGTGAACAATTGCAGTGTGCCATCTAGGTCTTCCTTCAAAGCTGAAGGGAGCAAGTTGCTTAGGATGTTGCTGTCTGACAGTCCTCGGCTGTACAGGAATCGCCCATACCTGGGAATAGTTGGCTTGTGGCTTTCCTGAGGCATGCCTCATCCCATAATTCACCTATGTAGGAAATAAAGGCTTAGAAACTTTGTCCCCGCTGGAGACAACACTGAAGGACCCTATAGTTTCCAAGCTCCCCTTGGGGTGAGTGTATTGCAGCTTAACTTCTCCCTGCACAGTGTTGCTTCTTTTCTGCCTCTACCAGAGTTGATAAACTTGATGATACTCTAATAAACTTTTGCATGTGAATTTGGGTCTCAGAGCAGCTTGCCAGGAAATCAAGTTCATGGCATCTTCCAGAAACCTGGAATTGCTGCAAAGGGATGCCAGTTGGTGCTTTAGGCCTAGGAGCTCAGAAAAGCAGCCCCATGGAGCTGAGAGGCAAGGCCTGTGCAGAGGGTGTTGTGCAGCAGGCCATGCAGTTGTGCTCATTCTGAAAATATGAAAGAGGCTGGAAGCTGAATCTCATCCCTATTAGAGCACCTTTCAATAAAGGGACAAGTAACCTCCACTTCATGAAATCTGAAACATAGTTTTCAATCATCATGCTACTATCAGTTGACTCTATTGATCACTCCTTGAGTTATTTCCACTAGTGAGCGATCACTACTCTGAGTTATTTCTGGAGCTCTTTGAGGTCTGAGAGAGTCTGCCTCCCTGGACATTGTCTCACCCTTGTTTCATTCCCTTAACACTGTCCTCACCATCAAGAATGATTTCATTTGGTTATTTTTGTCTTCTTGTCTGTCCACTTCCCTCCACTAAAATGTAAACTCTAGGAGGGCAAGAACTTTCTGTGATGTCCCATTTTCCCAGTTTTTCTCCTACCTGCCTATCTACTCCTTTGGATCTCATCAGATCAGGCTTCCAATTGCTAAAAAGGTTTACTTCCCTTCTTAATCATTCAGAAATTGCAAGTTAAAATCACAATGAAATATCATTGTATACCCATTAGAATGGCTAAAATGAAAAGATTGACCATACCAAGTATGATTGAGAAGGTAGAAAAACTGGAATTTTTGTACATTGCTGGTAGGAATATAAAATGGTATTCCCATTTTGGGTAATAGTTTGGCAATTCCTTAAAGATTAAATATATACCCATCATAAGATCTAGCCATTCTACCAGTAGCTATCTACCTTGGAGAAATGAAAGAACATGTCTTACAAAGATTTTACAATATTTCATAGGTGCTTTATTTTTACAACAGTAGCCTGAAAATGGAAACACTTGAAATACCTATAAATTGGTGAATGAGTAAACATGGTGGTACCTCAATGCAGTCAATAATTTTCATCCATAAGAAGGCATCAACTACTGATACATGAACCACAGGAATGAACTTCCAAATAATTAGACTGAATCAATGAAGTCAGACCAAAAGCAAAACAAAACAAAATAAAACACCCCAAAACAAACCATGCTAATTGTTACATTTATATACACATTACAAACTAATCTATAGTGATGGAAGACAGGTCAGATGTTGCCTTGGGACGGAAATGGAGAGAGTAAGGAAAGAAGAATTGCAAAAGGATACCTTTTTCCAATTGGAATGATGGATCTATGCATTATCTTGAATGTAATAATAATTCATGGGTGTATATATGTCAAAACTTATTAAATTGAATACTTTTGGTAAGTGCAATTTGTTGTGTGTCTGTTATACCTCAGTAAAGCCGTGAAAATATGGTTGCAGTTTCTCACAGCCTAGTCCTGGATTATCTTCTCCTTCTCTGTATTTTTTTTTTTTTTTTTGGCACCAGGGATTGAACTCATGACCTCATGCTTGCCAGACAGGTGCTTAGGCTACCGAGCTAAATCCTGGCCCTTGTCGTTTTGAGGCAGGGTCTGACTATGCAGTTCGGGCCAGCCTTGAGCTCACTTTGTAGCCCAAGCTGGTCTCGAACTCGCAATGATCCTCCTGTCTCAGCCTCCTAAGCACTGGGATTACAGGTGTGAGCCACCACATCCTGCTTCCTTCTCTGTACTTTAACCCTGGGCCAAGTGTCATCTATACTTTCCATCTATTTGTGGATGATTCTCTTTTCCTCACCTTCATTTATGTCTTCATTCAAGGCTCCTCCTCTATGTTGTAGTCCCATGATGCCTACATGATGTGTGCAGGCATCGGCTTCTCTCAGGCAGAAGGATAACTATCATCCCCCCAAGCGGTCCTCCACCATTGGGAATGGTGCTGCTGAGCAGGTTCAAAAATACTGCCATCACTCTTGACATCTTGGTCTGTCTCTTGATTCTAGCTCATTCCCAGTGATTTTAGTGCCTCAGTGTCACTTCAGTCTATCCTCTTAACTTGCTTGGTTACTATCCTGGTGGACATTCAGGCTATTGCTCCTTGATTTTCATCATTTATAAATGTGCTACATTTACCTTACTATATGCATTCCTTGTATACATTTGGAAGAATTCCTCTTAGAGAAAAATTCTCTACTTAACCAAATATTGCCAACTTGATTTTGAATTAATTTATCCTTCTATAAAGAGGAACAAAATTTTTTCTTTCCTCTCATGGTTTGGTGCATGGTTCATTGATTGATTGCAGTACAGTATTGAGGTTTGAACCTAAGGTCTCACATAGGCTAGGCAAGCACATTACCACTGAACTATATTCCCAGCTTTTTAATTTAATCTAATTGTGTTTTATTTTATTAGTACATGTTTGCAGTACATGCATTTTACAATCATCTTGGGGAGTTGGTACATGTACATAGACAGCTTGGTTCTTATTTTTAAACCTCTCCCCTCTCCCTCCCTCTCTCCTCCTCTATTTCCTCTTTCCCCCTTTATATTCTTGTTGATATTGTTAGTCTTAGTTCATGTTTATGGCATATAATGTCCGCGTTCATTGATGTTATCTTTACATGTTTTACCATTACCTCCCTCTCCCCCTCAACCTTTGTCCCCCAGACACTTTTACCATCTGCAAAAGATCCATTCCCTTGTCTTGTTCTATCCTTCCTTTATTTTTCTCTTAGTTTGTTCTTTGCGTCACTCAGATGAGAGATACCATATGCTGCTCAAGTTTGTGTTATTTTATTTTATTTTATTTTATTTGTGTTACTATTTATTGTGTTATGTTATCTTATTTTCGAGACAGTGTCTCACTAAGCTGCCCAGGCTGGCTTAGAATTTGTGGTCCTCTTCTTGCCTCAGCATCTCAGATACTGAGCCCAGGGCCTTGTACATGGAGGGGGCAAGTACCTTATCACAGAATTACACCCTCATCCCAATGTTGCTTTTTAGAATTACTGGGATACTATTATTTGGATATAATTGAGGAGTAACAACAGAGATGCTACATTCTAAACTTTGACAACTGTGTAACATTTTATAGCTCTAGGGGTGAATTTTATGTGTCTCATTCTACCTCAAAGGCATCCACTTACACATGGGGAGACTGAGGCTCAGAGAAGTGACCTGCCCCACCCATAGTCACTTGGTTTACTAAAAATGCCAAGCACCAGAAGTGGACTCTGGTGCAGAGTGACACCAGGCCTTCAGTTCAGAGCCCCTCCTATGCTTGACCTTGCTGGTGCCCTGGACTACATGACCTGGATTGTGTTTAGAACATAATCAAACTGCTTGCTGTGACCTATAGGACCTATATGCTTTGGCTCTCACTGCTACTCTGATTTTATCTTTCACCATTTCCCCATTGTTAGTTGTACTATCATCATACAAACAGTTCTGTGATTTCTCATACACAGCTGTCTTCCGCTTCGGAGATCGTTGTACTCTTTCTTTTCTCTAGAATAATTTTTCTCCATATCTTTGAGGTTTCAGCTCAAATGGCTGCCTCTTCAGAGCAGCTGTCCCCCTCTGACACTGTCCCACCCTTGTTTCATTCCCTTCACGCCAACCTCACTATCAGAAATGATTTTTCTTGGCTTTCTTTTTTATGTCTGCTTATCTGTCCACTTTCTTCCACTAAAATATAAGCCCCAGGAGAGCAGAAATCTTCTGTGGTTTGTTCTTTCTGGGTCATCAGTGTCTAGAACAGTACCTAGAAACATTTAGGCTCGCAATAAATATTTGTTGCATGCATTAAGCCATCCTTGATTTACTGATGAGGCGGGTAATTGGGGCTCCAAGGCACACAGGCTGTAAACAGCAGAGCTGAAATCTGAACCCATAATTATCAAAGACCGTGGAATTTCTCAACAAGCTACTCTGCTGAGGAAGCCTGTAAAAGTTTGCCTCTCCTTTTTTTCAGTATCTTGATCCTAAGTTTTATGACCCTGCATATGGTTCTGTATAGATCACCATGGTTACCCCTCTATGGCACATACTAATGGCTGGAGTTTCTATGTGAATCTTCTTTGCTGGTTTAAGTTCATTGAATGAGTACATTTCCCATTTTACTTTCTCTTCAATTGGAGTGCATTTTATAATTGATAAGCCCTTAGTATAATTTCCTTTCCCCCTTCAAAGCTCTCATTCAATGTCAGATGTATCTTATAGTACTAAGAAGTGATAAGAAGTTCTAGAATCTGGAAAATATTGCAGTGAAAACTCTGTAAATGTTTTCCAGAAAACAGTAGTACTTGGGATAAGTAGTGGGAATTTCTTTTTCTTCTTTAGTTGTATTTTTTCTGTTCCACGCAGATACTGTACAGAGTAGCTTTAGACATTTATTTTGTTGTTAATGGTATATTGCCTTTCTCCCTGTCTATCTTCCTGATAGGATCTTGGAATTGAATAATATAAGAACATAACGATATATCTAGATTTGTTCTGACAAGTTTCATATCACTGACTATACTTGGAGAAGAAAATTTGACCTTAAGAAAAATTACATTGAGAAATCCAGCTGCTATTATAAAAACCATTCAGCACAGAGAAAATGATGTCTTTTGTTGTGGTACCCACGTAATTTATGTCAGCAGAAAGCCAATAACTTCATCATGATCTGAAAGTAAATTTCACTTCAGGGATCGTGTGCTCTGTCCTGGTCTGATAGAAGTAAGCATATTGTGTACATTCTTTGCTCTAATTTCCCAAATGAACTTTGCTGGGAGGTGGGTGTAGGGGAAGACAAATGGCTCCCCAATGCCTTTCGTTTCCTGTCAGTCATCACAAGTCTCCCAGGCATTTGACAGTGAGAGGTTTATGCAGGAGCATTACAAAGTGAATGCTGGAAACAGAAACTATGGTTGTAATAAGGATTCTTCCTAAAACTTGAATGACATTTTAAATTAACATGTTTAAATTGATATATTGCTCCAGCAAATGTAGATTCATTCAACCTTAATGCAAGATGCCTGATTAATGTTTTGACCCTGCTTTCTCTATGTGGATACAGCAGGTATAATATTAGTCTGAAACCATAAGTGTGTAAGAGTTATTGGGTAATTTTATTTTTTGTAAATTTATTTTTATTTTGACTGTGTAGCCCCATCTTGCTTGCTCCTAGTGTTCCACTTTGGATCATAGTTCTGCTCTTTCTTTCCTTTTTTTTTTTTGTGGTTTTTTGAGACAGTCTCTCTATGCAGTTTGGGCTGGACTTGAACTCACTTTGTAGACCAAGCTGGTCTCAAATTTGCAATGATCCTCCTGCCTCAGCCTCCCAAGCATTGGGATTACGGGAGTGAGCCACCATGCTGGGCTCACAGTTCTGCTATTTTGTGAAGCATTAAGTCATGAGATACATCCACAAATTGTCCTATGGGGCTACTCCTGATGCACCCATCTTCTCAGCCCAGTGGTTCCCTGGCTGCTTCCTTGTCACTCTAGGGGCTGAGAATCTTCCCTACAAATGACAGGAATTTTATCGCCACACTCACACTAATTATTCCTTCCTGGGGTTTTGATCACCCTCTGGGTCTCTACTTAGATGAGTGGAAACTCAGAGGCCATATAGTTTCTCTCTCTCTCTCTCTGGGCTTGTGGGAGAAACCTTTATTTTTCCTTTTCTCTCTAAAAATTCCTTCCTCTGGCTATGTTTTTCATAGTTCAAATTCTCCCCTGGACATAGCTGGATTAAGGTGAGGTCAAGGAGATATCTACTTCAGCCATTAAATTTGAGACTGTGCTCCAAAATCATGTTTTTTGGGGGGTATTATTTTGATCCTTTAAGCCACTGGAAGAAAACGTTATTTACCTTTATTACTGAATTTTTTTGTTACTTCTTAAATTTTGCAGCCAAGAATAATGCCTGACTAACCTCGCCCTAACTGAAGCCACAGATTTTGAAAACAAATACAGTAGATCCTGTGGCTTCCTTCTGTTTTCTGTCTTGCCTGGATCCTGAATTGAGGGGTCGGGGAAATTAGGGAAGGACAAGTCATAAATTACTATCTCACGACATATAGCCACGCACAGAATTAAGAAGCTTGGCTTTATCTCAGAGGCTTACTACAGATGTCACATGTAGGTTTCTAATGCCATGGACTGGACAAGGTTGCCACTGGAGTCTTGGAGAATGACTCTATCTATCTATCTATCTATCTATCTATCTATCTATCTATCTATCTTTATCCATCTTCGCTTATCTCCATCAGCGGCAGCAGTTATTTTGCTTTTCAGCTCAGATTTGGGGCTGTGGAGGTGTGGCCAATTGACAAGTCTAAGAGAAAAGCTGCATTGGAAATATTAACAGACTATGAACTGGATGCCTTGATTTCATTTTTCCTCATTGCTTTGAGGCTTGACTTCTTTCTTTCTGGTTACAAGCCCCATGCTGCTCTGCACTTCTGCAGTCATTTAGAAACAAAACCCAAAACACTTTTTTCCAGAGCAGCCTCTATTCTCCAAAATGAGATGAGTGAAGCTTGGTTCTATTTTTGTACAGAGGCCCCGCTCCTGTCCCATGGCTCCAGCACAGCATTGTTATTGGAGGGGGAGGCAGGAGTCTTCAGACCTCAGGGTGATTCCTTTCATCGCATCCCTCACTTCAAATTTCCCCTTAGGGGGAAAAAATCAACATCAGGGAAACAATATAAGGTTGTGAAAATTCAGTAGAAGTCTCCCTTTAGCCAGAATCATTGCGGCCTGAACCTTTGTAGCTGAGAGGCAGCCGCCTTTCAAGCTGTCTGGCCTGGCTTTTTCAGTCCTCATAAAAATCCTTCAAGGGCTGAACATCACTCTGTTTTCTGCACTTTGTCTGCTCTTTTGAAAATAAATGGAAGCACCATGGGATATTTTGTTTCATGTTTGCTGCTGCAAAGGCTTCCTTTGCTGAGCTCTCTGCCACAGGCTTCCCTCCTTGCTATTCATTCGGAATGAACTGTGTTTTGTTTTCCCAGGCTGTGTGCTTCTTGTTGCTTCATATCCCTCCCAGCTAGACCAGAGCCAGCAGCCATGTCTCCTGCACACACTTATCTTACCTGGGTTTTGTTCTTTCTTCTTAAAGCATTTCCTGAGCGCATGTACCCATAGGTGCTGTATCTTCATTAGGAATCAAAAAGTTGCCAGGAAGATGAGCAGCCTGATCCACTCAGGTGGAAAGAGGGCTTATTATAAGGTCCTATGGGAAGTCTGGAAAGGTCTTCATGGGAGACAGATGGTCACCCTCGCAGATCCCTCAGCTTTGCTATCCCAGTGGGCTTGCAGTGAGGCCTTGGACAAGGTGCTCTCCCGCTTCTCTCATTTGCACACTAGCAAGTCTCATCCCACACACTGATTCTTGCTTCCTCATATTTATGAGTGTCATGGCGTCCTCAAACTGAACTCTCTGCAGCTTCCAATTCTATACCGCTTTACAGCTTGTATCCTCAGACTAACTGACTCAATCTCTTAGGGTTTTATTTCCAAATTCTGGTGAAAAAATTGACTCAGTCTGGATCAGGTGTTCATTTCTAGTCTAATCAGTGATGTCTGAAGGTGGTGGCTTGTCATCTGGGATGTGGGCTGCCCTTTCAGAGGACACCAAGGTGAGGTAGATTTTTTTATGAAAAGAAAGACATGGGATGTGAAGGAAATGACTGGCACTCCTTGTGCCATCCCTGACACTTTCTGTTTTCTGCCCGTTACTCTGGGGAGTATCCCAGTAAGCTTTTCTTTCAAGGACATATGGTTTTCTGATAGTCTGACTCCTTGATCTTATATTCTTAATATTAGACAATTTCCTATGTATACCAATATTAAATATTAGACAATTTTCCTGTGTATACCAATATCAAACAATTAATGCTTCATGCATCTAGAATTTATTTCATGTGAGACATTAAGAGGGCTTCTATTTCCACCTCCCCCCCAAGGTGGTTAGCCAGTGGTCCTGCCATAACTCTTTTGAAATATCTTTTTTTAAATTTAAAGGACACTTCTCTTATATATTCCACATTCTTATATGTTAAGCCTATCATTTTATTCTATATAATTTATTTATTCTATATAACCTGTTAATTCATGTCAGAAATATATATATATATATATATATATGCACTATATATATATATATAGTCTAGTGGTGCTGGGGATTGAATCTAGAGCCTCTTAACTGCTAATCACACACTCTGCCATGGTGCTACAACCTAACACCCTGCATTCCAGCTCCAGAAACAATATTTTAATTACAATGGGCCACCTCGTTTGAACTGTGAAGTCAGTGTTTACATCCTGTGATTATCTTGGTTTCTCATCCTTATAGAGCAGGTTGGTCTCATTTGCATAATAGTGGGCACTGGATTATATCTTGCGAGAGTCATTAGAGGTCCCTCTTCATGGAGGGAGGGATTTACTAGGGAAATGCCACATTTTTTAGCCTTTTGCCCTTTGGACATGAAGTGAACATGAATTTGGTCTCCATGGACTGCAACATCATCTACCCCCATCTCTAACCACTTTGGCTCAGAGCTGGGGTGAAAGCTAGGGTCCTAGAATCTCATCACTTAATTTCCATCTGGGCTTTTCTTGAAGGTCTGTGCAGCAGGTGGTGAAAGACTGGCATTTCTTTTTTTTTTTTTCCTCTTTTTTTTTTTTAAA
>RJWT010048095.1:0-11204 GCA_004365215.1 Cuniculus paca | reverse complement strand
TCAGCAGGGAAGCAGGTGGGAGTCAGATCAATGGCAAAGGCAGTGGGAAGAAGGGAAATTCACAGGCAGAGGGAGTCAGCATACAACCTTGCTTTTGCTGATGATTTTCAACTCTGTCACCTATCCTGTCTACCAACGACTGAGCAGTAGCATTTGATTACATTTCTCTGCCTCTCTTTGGCAGACGCATAAATGCATAATTCAGCAATACACGGATAAAGGAAAATGCACAGCACAGGGGTTAATATTAGTATTACGACCGAAAGAAAACAACTCTATTCCTACTCAAGAGCTGGATATCTTCATTTGTAGTAACTTTTACTGCCAATCAATCTTTTCGATAGCTGGAATGCCCTTTGAAACACAGAATTGAGGTCATAAATTTCCCAAAGATCACTTATTGAACTGGTCTTTGATGATCATTTCTGGTTTTATATTGAACTCAAATGCATATACATTTTTATGTTTTTAGCTTTGTATTTTTTATTTTTATTGGTACATATTTGCAGTACATAATAATTCATTCCTCATGGGAAGTACATATTAATTGGTTTTTCATTCCCATCCTTTCCCTTCCCTCTGACTTCATCTCTTGGTCCCTTTCCATTTTGCAAAAGCTCTCTCTCCCTATTTCCTGTTACCTATCTTTTATTTCGCTTTTTATTCATATTTTGGGTTTTCACATTAGAGACACCATGTGATATCTAAACTTGTGTGTCTGATTTATTTCACTTAACATATTTTTGTGCTTTTAAAATATGATTTACATCAGAGAAAGAAATGGCAGCAGGAGGACACACCGTGAAAATATTTCAAGAGAAAAATATGTACATTTCATTTCCTGTCTGTATCCACTGATTCTTTGAAACTTGGTATGGTAATGATAAAGGGTAGGCAAGCTGTAGGCCATGCTCATTAATCTATAGGGTCCTGAAGTTCAAATCCCAAAGGATGTTCTCTGTAAAACAGTTTATATTAAAGAACAATTAGAATTAACATGAGGGTTTTTGATAATGACATACGATTGTTCCACACAAGAGTACGTGTTGCAGCCATTGGACACCATGTTGCTGAAAGAGGCCTAATGGCATAGGAGAACATGCACAAAAGGTTAACTTCTGGAAAGAAGGATATTAAATAAGAATTTAGTGTAATAAAAAGTAAGTTGAAATATAATTATGAAAGAAACTCTTCATGAATATACAACAATATTTTAACAGAGGACATATCTGCATAGTAGAATTATAGACTATTTTTATTTTCTTAGTGTTTTCTGAATTTTTTGGCACAAATAGTGTACATACTGATCGTAGAATCTGAACAAAGCTGATGATAGTCTTCTGAAAAAGGCAGTTGATATTCTTGGTTCATTTTTCTAATTGCAAAACGAAAGCAAAGATGTAAATGGTAGTTACTCTTATGATTTGCACATATCTGTGTGTAAGATGGTAGTGTTCCTTAGGTAGGTATTGAATTTGTGGCTTCTGTGTAAGAGAAGTAAAAAGGCCCAGAGTTTGCCATGAAAAATTGAAACAGATTTTGTTGCTTGGGATAGCACATGAGGCTGTCATTTTTAAAACACCAAAAGGAAAGGGCAAGTCAATGAAATAAGACACTTTAAATGGAGAAACTTTATAAGGAGACTGAGGCATCACTTGCATTTCAACCTTGCAGCTCAACATTGCTGCCACCCTTCTAACAGGGCTGTGCATGCTGTGTTCTAGTAGAGTGTGTTGTGGGGCCAAAACTTCTATCAGTGCTTTATTTTGTTTATCCTGCATGTATGTGAAATCTGCTATTATTTTTATGGTCACTCGATTTTGTGCTATGCATAGGAGGGCTTTCGAGTTTATAAAAAGTATGCCTGCCCTTTCTTCCATTCTTTGCACTGAAATCCTAAATTCCTGTGTGTTGTATTTCAGCATAAGGATAGGGTGGGGAGCAACTTTTATGCGCTTCCATATGGCTACGTCATTGTTTCATTAGCATTAATTGAAAAATCCATGTATTTTCACAATAATCTAAAATTTACATTATATTCATTTTTCATATACTTTGGATCTGTTTCTGGATATTGGGCATTTTCATCTACCTACTAGTCTGTTTCTATGCCAATATGAGAGTATTTTAATTATCAGCGTTTTATATTTTGCTTTGATAATGTGTTAGGTCAAATTGCCCCAATCTATTCCCTCATTTTCTTTTTTTTTGTCAAAAGCATATCATAATTCTGTTTGTGTTACTGCATATCTTAAATGCAATGACTTGACACTTTACTTTGCTATACTAATTAGAATAGATTCTTCTCCTTTTATATTCTCCAGGAAGAGAATTTTAGTGCTGCTTATTCTGGCAACACAGGGCAACAATTCTGCTCTTTTTATTTTTTAAAGACACCATCTATCTGTTCTACAAGTGATGTGGCCGCGGGTGCTTTTGCTCCCTCTAGCCAGATGGAAAAGCCTCTTTCTTTCACGTTGGCGCAGCAAGGGAGTTTCCATAGTGTGGTGGCTGTCACATCCGCCTAATGCACTGGAGCACCAAGATCTATCTCCAGAATCTTGGCCAGGTCTGCAATCAAGATCTAGTCTAAAGTCAAACTGCACAGTGTAGGACACATTCCAAATGAGGCATTGCTGTTCTCCATTCTGTGCTGCTATGGCCATTCATTCAGAAAAAGTCAAGGAAAGCTTTTTAAAAAGTGTGAAAGAGTAATCAACCCTGGTTAACCCACTAATGCTTACTTTAAAAAATATTCCCATATTTGTACACCTATATGTCCACTTAGCTTCAAAAAAAGCAAACTATTCATACACGCAACACACACAAGGCTCTTTCAACCAGGTCAGCTGATAAGGAGTAGCTGATTCTTTTTCTAATTTCCCCTTAAATATCAAAGTTCTTCAAAAAGTCATCTCTGTTCCTAGTGTCATGCTGTCTTCATCATTTCTACCTGATTTCCTCCATAGCATGTGGTAAATCTACCAAAGCTGTATTACTAAAGCTGCTTTCTGATGGTCAAACGTCTTTATTTCTCTAGCCAAAACCTTTTCCTCAAATGTAGCTTTCCTTATCTTGCTTCTAAACCTATCTGTTGAGACTTTCTTCTAAAACTTTCCAAATCTAGCCTTTTTTTTTTTTTGGTCTTTTTCTTTTGTTCTGATGACCTTATTTCTCTCCTTTTATTTTCTCTGGCACTTGTGGAGCTGTGGGGAGACTGACTCAGCCTGTGTCCCCAGTTAGAGATGGCCTGTCTGCACCTTTCCAGTTCTGCCCTCACCCATACACACACTCTGCACCTTCAGCAATCAAAGATTCATAAAAGGTCTGTGTACAATGGGGTGGAGTATGACAGGACATAGAAAGTCATAAGCCCGACAGGCAGAGAGAAACTAAGTCCAGAAGCCACATGACCCTAGAGAGAGGAGATGGGAGCTACCTCCGTGTCTAATGGCACCTTGGTTCTCGGCCTTCATGAGGACCTGTTGTTCTTACCATAGGGTGCCGTGAGATACCTTTGTCTCCTCCCTGCAGGTCTATACCTGTGGTAGATTAGGCAATTGGAAGGCTGGCTGGAAAGCAGGATGTGACCTGTTAATTATGAAGATCTAGACCAGAGGTTGGGAATAGCATGTACCTATGTAACCTGATCTGGAATGGACCTGTCAATTGCAGCCAGGATACATACGCAGAGTAACTTCTGAGGGCCCAGACTGTAAAGGATATAGAAGGCAGCAACCCTTGACTTCCTGGTCACTGCAATTTTTTTGTTGTTCTGCTGTGTTCTTATTTCTGCAGTGGCTTGTTCTGCTTATGGGATATTATCTCCTTTTGTTCTTCTCTCTTCTTTTCGTCACCTTTTCCCTGTTTTCTTTTTTTATGTTAAATAAAAGTTGTGTTTAACTGTTCTTCAGTTGTCCTGGCCAATTCTTTGGGCAGGACAGAAGGAGCCTGAAATCTTCAGACATGGTGCCATCCAACAATACTCCTTTTGACTTAAGTTGGTTGAGGCTTTTGTTTCTTGTACTCCTAAGTGTGAAATCACACTGTGTCACTCAGACATGGTCTTGGGTATCCTCCTTATCTTCTATAGAAAATCCCAAGTAAGTGGGGATTTTATTTTTTTCAATATAATTTTTTTCAATAGTGGAGATTTTTTTTAATAGAAATCGATGACTTCTTAATCTATACAGTATCTCTAAAATATCAAGTTTCTCTGTTTTGCCAAAGGAATTTTGAAGAAGGAATATAGCAAGGTAATTAAGAGTGAGACCTTTGGGACCAGCTTGTTTGAGGAGCCTCCGATATCAGGTTCTCTCCTTGCATCTCTAAAATGGGTACACAGGAAGTGCTTACCTTGAGGGTGGTTGCATAGACTTGAGGGAAGTAATGCATACAAAGCTTTTAGAAAATGCCCAACACTGTGAAACCACAGTAAATGTTATCATTACATAGTCCTTGGTTTCCCACAAAAACTTTTGAGATGTTCATTTCAGGGCTCCTCAGAGTCCATCCCAGACAGAGCACAGTTGCCTGGCTTTCTGGTCCTTTCACTACTTATCCTCACTAATGTTACCTGTAGAATTGGTGAAAAAAGTATCTTTTTCATAGAATTGTTAATACTGATTTCTAATATATGTTGAAACTTTACTGTGTGCCAAGTGCTGTATTAAGGACTTTCTGTATCTCATTTAATTCTCACAATAACTGACTACCCATTTTACAGATGAGGAAACTAAAGTAGAAAGAAGTTAAGAAATTGGATATAAAAATAGAAGTTGGATAAAAGTGATCCAACTACCAAAAATTAAAAGTAAGTATAAGAACTTCTGGGATTAATGTGAGAATTATCTTAAATGTATTTCAAGTAGGTGTGCAGTACATTTTTTCTTTTCTCTTACTTGTGTTCCTATGATTTTATCCTGGCCTAGTGAATTTTGGAATGAGAACAAAACTGTGACCTTAGCAGTGTCCACAGAACTGACAAGTTAGTATTCTGGAAAGTAGGTGCCAGTGGAAGATGAAGGTGTTTAGGGTCTCCAACAGGCAGAAACACCAAGGAAAGTATAATCCTACGCGGAATGGAAGGACAGGCACACCCGAGGAGAGACAATTTCCTGGCCACTGAGGGAAGGAAAAGGGAGAGTGAGAACCATTACAAGATGAAAACCAAAGTGTAAGGATGGATTGCCTCCTCTCGGAGCAATGTAGTCATAAAAGACATCTCTTCTGCCTCTCCTTCCCCAATGTGGTCATCCAGTTCTTGCCTGAACACTTTCTGTGATGAGAAACCCAACTTCTCAAGGCAGGGGAGGCTCAAGTTGTCAGAAGATTCTTTGTGTTGATTCATTCTAGACTTTTCTCCTAGTGGTCCCCCTTTCATTCCTTAGGACCCTGAAAAATAAATCTAATTTCTCATCTATTTGACAGCTCTTCAAATATAGGATGGCAGTTACCTCCTACCCACTAGGGCAAAACCTCCTGCGCCTTTTAATATTCCCTTCTGTGACATAGTTTCTGGCTCTGTACATCCTGGTCCTTCTCCTAGTGCATGTAAATAATTTCTCTTTGCAAAGTCTTAATTGCAGCACAACAACATACAACTTGCTTTATATCAGGCTTCTATTGAAGCAGCCAGAGACAGCTTTCCTTTATTTTGGCAGCCACAGTTCCCTGTGGGCTCAGATTGTGTGTTTCCCTTAGGACCCTCTGTGTAGCTCTTGCACATCTGTTAAAACACCTGTGCCCCTAATCTGCCTTTGAACAGCTGGCCAACCAGAGTGGGATCGAACATTAACCCCACTTAGAGGCAGCCCATTGCTCCATATTGGATTTGACTGATGTTAAGTAGTGGGATCTCTTCCCCTCTTGGCTTTGTGTCATTAGGAAATGCGATGCAAGTCTTGTGGCCTTTCATTCAGGACACTGAAGAAAGTCCTGACCTCTGGGCCTGGGACAGAACCTCCAGTCATCCTAATGCTAACTGGTGTGGTATGGCAGCTTTGGGGAGAAAAAAGTCCTGGTTTGAATCATGACTCTGCCACCTACTGGGTGACACTGTGCCAGCTGAGTTTGTTTCTCATCTGTAAAATGGGATAACAGCTTCCTCACAGGGTGGCCGTGAGGTTTATGGAAAAAAACAAGGAAAGCATTTAACCACAGGGCCTGGCGCAGAGTTAAAGTTCCCCAAACTTTGGTTCCCTCCACCCTTTCTTCCTGTCAGCAAGGACTCATTAATCAGCATCTTGAAGTAATGGCTACTTAGTCGGTTACTAGTGCAATTAACACTAGCATCGGCCCACACATTCTCATCTTGTCTACGATCTTTCTCAAGAGCTTTGTTAAAGTCTCACTTACTTAGAGCGGTCTTCTCACGACCTGGGGTAGAGACAAAGTACCAGCAATAAGTTTCTGTCTGCACGGTAAACTGAGGAAAAATACAAAGCTACCAAGTTAGTTAGTTGGCCTAGCAAACAGTTCACAGCCGGTGCACAGCACGCTGGAGACAAAAGCTGTGTGCCCGGTAAAGTTCCGGGGGCGAGCAATGGTTTTAGTAACGATTCAAACTCAGGGTCAGTGTTTCAGGAACTTCCACCACTGGAATTCTAGTCTGAGGGCTAGTCGGGGTCACAGAATTGGGTCAAGTGGTTTAATTCCATTTGTTCGTGTTATCCAGCCAAGAAACACACAGTGCTGGCTAGGTGTGGCTCCCCTGCCCCCATAAAGTGCTAACTAAAGGGGACGGGGCATGAATTTAAAAAGAAGCCGCTATTCTTTCCTTCTAAAATTTTAGAAGGGCTGAGAGTGCTTTGTACTACAGGCCCTCTGCCAAGTGCTAGAGGCAAACAGGAGAGTCTCTGCGCTCTCCGCACCGAAGTCGCGTATCACGGACTTTCATTTTCCGTAACTCTTCCTTTCCGTCTCGACCCCCAGACTGCCCCGTGCAGTGCACAGCGCGGCCGCCGGGACGGGGTTTACCACAAGGCACAGCCGGCGGCCAGGACCCCGCTCGCGGGAGGGGACGCCCGCCAGGAACCGCTCGGCGCTGGAGGTTTCTCTTCGGATCAACAAGGACAGCTCTGCGGGAGCCCTGGATGTCAAGGCGCACAAAAACAATGCGAGAACGTTCGCAGCGCCAGGGGGGCGAAGCCTTCTAGAAGCACCGGGCGCTTGTCCTCGGCTTTGGACTTCGGGGTTCTAGGAAGAGTCTGACGCTCTGCGCTCTTAAAATTGGTTTCCTAGATGGAGTCGGAAGGAGGGAAGGGAGAAGAAGCTGCGTTTCCTCAGGCTGCCTCGCGCGAAGGGGAAGGCGGAGAGACCAGAGCGGGGAGCCAAGCGCCGGCCGGGACCCAGAGAAGAGGGTACACACGGGAGACGAGGAGAGCGCGGAACCCGCACCCACAGTGCCCACAGCGAGCGGGAGACCAGAGGCGAAAGGGAGAGGGCGGTGTGCGCGACCACAGAACGCGTGCGGATTGGCCCGTTCCTCAGGGCGTGCGCTCTTGTTCGTCAAGGGATTGGTGGCGGGAAAGTAGCAGGTAACCCGGCCTCCACCGCCTCGCCATTGGCCAGTGACTTCCCAAACCGTTACTCCATTGGCCAACGGACCGCCAAACCGCGCGGGGATTGGTTAGAAGCGCCCGCCGAGGCCGGCTCTCTTCGCGCGCTCCGATTGGCTAGCGGAAAGAGGCAGGTATCCGGGCGCCGCGGCTCCTCCATTGGTGGGCGGGGAAGGGGGGTTGGGCACAGCGATTGGTGGGCGGGGGGCCGGGCCTGGGCCGGCGGGGAGCGGATTGGTCGGAAAGTAGGTTAGTGGTGCGACATTTAGGGAAGGCAGAAAGTAGGTCAGGGACGGAGGTGCCTGTTTACCCGCGCCGGACTCACCGCCGCCGCCGCCGCGGGATCCGAGTGCGGGCGCGGGCGCGGGCGCTCCTGGCGAGCCTCGGTGAGTGTCGGGCCGGCTGCGGCCCCGGCGCGGCCCGGGCACCCCGTCGGCGGCCGTCAGCGCTCGGGCAGGCGCGGCGCCCTCGCCGCCGCCCCGGGGCGCAGCCCGGCCGCGGGGAACCCTGCCCGACGTGCCCGCTGCCGACTTAAAGGGCCCGTGCCCGCTCCCCGCCCCCACCCGGGCCCGGGAGGCTGCGCCCCTTAAAGGCGCCGCGCCCGCCGCCCCCATCCTCCTCGCGGGCTGGCGCTGCGGGCCTGGGCGGGCAGAGGAGCCGCGGGCGCCCGCACGGCCCCGGGACGGGGTGCGCCGAGAACCCCGCTGTCCGGCAGCCTCGCCACCTGGCGGGTGGGCGCCGCGGCGCCTCTTAAAAGGGTGGCGCTGCCCTTTGGGGCAGTGGCCGGCGGAGGGCGAGTCGGGCGCATCCCAGGAGCCGCGGCTGCACCGAGGGGCCCATCCGTGGCGCCGTCCCCCAACGGCGCCGGGAGCGATGCCGCCCCGTTGCCCGCTTCCCTCCCGGGAGCCCGCGGCCCGGTGGGGGCGGGGAGGGCGTCTCCGTGGGTCGCGGAGTCCGGGCCGCCCGCGCCCTCGGCCCATCGGCTGGGCTGGCGCTGCCCCGGGAATCCCCGGCCGATTCCAGCCCTCGAACTTCCGTCGGGCCCGCGCGCCCGCTCCCTGGGCGGCCCGGGGGTCCCCGCGGGGCTGTGAGCAGGTGGCCACGGCGCGGGGACGGCGCCCAGGTGCGCGCCGCCGCCGGCTCTGCAGCCCCGAGCCCCGCGCAGGGCACCGCGAGGCTGCTGCGCCCCGGCCGTGACAGATGTCGGGCCGAAGTGTCGCCTGGTCTGCCGGCCGCTCGGCGTTGACAGCCGAGGAGCTCCCGAGTGCGCCCGGGCGAGGTGGAGGAGGAACTGAAAGCCGACCGTGGGGGGCGAGCGTCCGCAGCCGCAGGGGTCGCGCGAGCTGGGCCGCGCAGGTGCCACACGGCGGGCGGCGGGGAAGGCAGGGCTGCGCTGGACGCGGGCGCCGTCGTCAAGTTGGTGGCCGGCGGGGGTCCCGGCTGACATCCCTCACCCCAAAACTCCTATTCCCATTCCTGTCGCCCACCTCCATCCCGTCGCGGTCACCGAGCCTTGTGTTGGCACTTGGGAGCTTGCCGGTTCCCTCTTCCTTCTTATATCGATGCTCCTCAGCAAGGCGTTGGCAGCCAAGTTTTCTCCCTCAGCTTCCAGAAATCAAACTCGGTGTTTATGAAGAACCATTTTTTACCAGTAGCCGACTTTCCAGGATCTTCGTTTCCCTCTCCCCACTCCCCTTCGTTGTTTTTTTTTTTTATCCGTAAACGCTGTCCTTTTAGATGCATCTCATTTCCCATCGCACTTGTTTGTCGTTTGTCCTTCTGACATCAGCTGCTGCCCTCTCTTTAATCTATTTTTATATGACAACTATTATTTTCATTCTTCTGGTTCCATTGATAACAAGATCTGTCAATTTGGGTTGGTGGAGTTTTTAATTAATGTACCAGTTGAATCATGAGCTTAAAATAATCATTGCTGCTCTTGAGCAGTTTTGAATAATCTCATGCATGCTCTCTATGCCTGCAAGACTTCAAAAAAAATCACTGCTGTTAAATTTGATTTCCATATCAATGAAATTCCAAAATATTTTTTTAGAAATATACAGTTTAATCTTTCAGCTTATGCTTTGTTACTGAGTTCACTTTATTGATAAATCTTTTAAAACAGTTTGTGAGCATATTTAGAAGGCTTGGAAATCTCCTGAGTAGAATCTGAAATTGCCTGAATGAGCTGAGGCTGGCTCTATAGAGGCATTGTGAGTCTGACTGTAGACGTGGCCAGTAAATAACAATAATAATGTTAAAACAGTAGTTAAATTTTTACCTTGCTTCATTCCCTGCCGTGCAAAATGGGAGAAGAGCTTTAATCCAGGAGTCAGGAGGTGGCTCCCCCAGACCGGAGCTTTTGTGGTTGTGCCAATCAGAGCGAGTTCCTAGACCTTTCTGAGCTTCATTCACCTCAGATGGAAAGTAAGACAGTTGAATTAGGTGATGTCGAAGTTTCCTTCTGCTCTAAAGTTCTGTAAATCCCTGAATATTTAATCCACTTGAATTCAGTCTGGCATTTACCTCCTGAACCTCCAGAATATCTGAACTTTTCTATTTTCATAAAAAAGTTAAGCAGATCAACAGATGGTGTTGTAAAGGATCCATTTCAAATGATTTATAAAATGATGACTCCTCGCAAGTTTGTCTGCTATTCACAGATGAGGTTTGCATGCCACGGGGCAGGAAAAGGAAGTGGCCGCGTTTTCAGATCCATCCCTTTATACCAACAGTCTCAGTGGAGTTTACATACTAAAGATGGACAAGCACTGTAGAAAGATGTGGCTACATTAACAAAAGTGCGTGAGAATGTGTAAAAAAAAAAGTTGCATCTTTCTTTGGTATAAGAGTTGCCTTCTGTGAGCTTTCCTGTATTAGTATTTCCATCATCGGCTCTCACTGTGGTAGGAAAAAGTCAACATTAAGGAGTTTCTGCTCTTCACAATGTGACAGTGATGGGCAGTGATTTGCATTAGTACCCTGCTAACTAAAGTGGATACTTATGGGAAATACAACATCTTTTCGAGACCCAGATTTAGTTGGAGCTCAGGGATACAAGGCATGTCACTCTTCTATCTTTTCTCTCCTTGTTGTCCCTGTAACACAAGACTGGGACTTACCCCCAATATGGTATCTTTTGTGTCTTACAAAACAAGACCTGCTTTGACTTAGGTGCCCTGTGTGTCTCTTTCCGTTCAAAATATTCTGTCTCTTTCCCTGTTGTCCCCTCCTCTCCTCCCAGTTCAGAGAAAAGTGGACCCCCTTCTCTGTTTTCCCTTACTGAGCTTTCACAATGGGCAAGAACCTGGGCTGTAGTGGCAGAAAGCCCTGGAACTTGCGTTCAGGCTGCATGGCCTTGGACAGGTGCTTGACTCTTGTGGCCTGGGGCCCCTCCTTCTGGACTCGTGACAGCTGGCCTCTTGGAGCCTATGAGAATTAAGGGAGACTATCTGCGTAAAGTGCCCAGCACACAGGAAGTCCTTCCTCAGTGCCAGCTGCCACTCCCTCCCACCTCTGCCAGGATCCTGTCATCACAGTATCCTTTGCGTTATTTTTCCTTAGTCCCTCTACCAATCCCAGAAAAATCTTTGTCTTGATCTAGAAGAGGAAAAGTGGAAGAGGAAGAAGCAGACCTGCTGTGAG
>RJWT010048094.1:0-11194 GCA_004365215.1 Cuniculus paca | reverse complement strand
AGGGTCTGGGTTAGCCATGCACCCCGAGTGGGAGACACAGTGGGGTACAGGTTCCCCAGACCAAGTGGCTGGAGCTGAATGGTGCGAGGGGGTGGGGCGAGGGACGCTGAGCTGGGGCTGAGCGGGTGGTGGGGAGGGGGCTCACCATCCTGAGGCTCAGAACTCGTTTAAATTAGCTGGGAGATCCCAGCTGACACCTGGAACCGGATACACAGGCGAGAAAAATACCGCCACTGCCTGCGGGCACTTCTGCCTGGTAGGCAAACTGTAATTTCTCTCCAGGTTTCTGTTTGTTTAGGAAAATGCCCTTGGGGGCAAAAGGTGAATTGCTCTCTGCATTTAAGTGGGAAGAATTTGAAGTTCCCAGAGTAGGGCTGAAGAGGAGGACGGAGGGCGCTGGGAACTCAGCGTGGATGGAAGGAGGTTCTTCAGGGGTCCTGGGCTACAGCAGAGACCCGAGAAGCCTTTTAGGGAAAGCTACAAGCGAGCAGCGCGGCGGAACTGTTCACAGCATTCGGGAAGGGGATCCCACAGCGTGGGTACTGAAGCCCAGGCCTCCACACCCCCAGCCTAGTGAGCCCTTGAATGGCTCCCTTTGTTCTGGGCTGTAACGCCTGCCTCCATCCCATCTCCTACTCCAATTGCTTCCACCTCCTAGTTCTTCAATCACTATGAAAACCCAGCCATTTCTTGCAGCTTCTGGATGTAGGTTTGGGGAGAAAATTATAATTCCCTGCCCGCCCTGGCGTCCAGAGGATCTTAATACTGGAGCTGGTGCTGGTCTCTCCCTGGCTTCCCGCGTAGGGTGACCTGAGTCACCTCCAGCTTCAGGGCAGCCCTTTCTCTCTGCCCTCATTTTACAAACACCCATGCCCCTCCTTCAAGCCTCCCACTGCACCTGCGCTGCTCCACTCCAGCTGCTCCCTGGGCCTTTGCACTGGCTGCTCAGCCACCTTCTCAACCCCCTTATTTAATACCACAACCTACAGCCTCCTCCAGGCCTCCCACTCAACTCACCTTGCCTCATTTGCATGCGTAAGCATGCCCTGTAACACACCATAAAATGCTATCTGGTGTACTGTCCATCTCCCTCCACTGGATTTGAATTCTATGAGGGCAGAGAACTACTTGGCCAGGTTCACAGTTCTACCTGTGGGGTGTCAGCGACTAGCACACATGTGGTGCCTAATGAGTAACTGAGCAAGCTGCATGCAGTGGCCTGCACTATAGTCCCAGGAGGCTGAGGCAGGAGGATCACCACAAGTTCAAGGGCAGCCTGGGCTCCCTAATGAGTTCAAGGACAGTCTGAACTAGATAGCAAGAGTCTATTAAAAAACAAAACAAAACAAGGACAACCAAAAAAAGGGCAGGCAATGAATTCAGACCAGTGGGAGGCCGTGGGCAGGGCCTCGGAACTAAGACCTTGGAAAAGGGGAAGATGCCAGGAGCTGTCTTCTGAAGAGAAAGGTGAGAAAACAGCAGGGACTTTCAGTCTGCACGTGGAAGGTGTGTGCATGCATGTTTTAATTCTGGGAGAGACTGAAAAACAGCTTTAGGGAAAGGGCACTGGATGTTTCCTTTTTGCCTCTCCTGTGAGTGCAGCTGAACCCTTCTGGGGGTGGGGAAGCCCTGCTTCCCTGCTTCCCCAGCTGCCCTCCGTTTCCCTCCTGGGAGGCTGCTGCCGCCCCAGCCCCAGCCCCAGCCCCAGCCCCAGGGTGAGCCATTGGCGCGCATGCCTGCCAAGGCCCCGGAGCTGCCAGGCCCCTTGTGCCTCAGCGGCGGATGGAATTTTCTCACGCTGTTCTCTAGGGGGATCACTAGCCACCTCTGACTCTGCGTTAGTCTGGTTCCTTAGTAACACCGGTGGCCCAGAAGCTGGTGGCTGTCATATTGGGCTGTACAAGTCTAGGTCTTTTTTTTTTTTTTAATTTTCACTGTTTTTTTGAGACAGGGTCTCACTTGTAGTACAAGCTGGCCTTGAACTCACTGTGTAGCCCAGCCTGGCCTGAAACTTCAGGCACTCAAGGTGATCCTCCTGCCTCAGCCTCCCAAGTGCTGGGATTACAGGCATGCACCACTATGCCCGGCTGGAGGTCTTTCATGTCTTCAGTTGCACTGTCATGGCTGCCTTGATGTCTTGAATCGATTAAAAACATTTACCTTGCATGGTCATCTTGACTTTGAGGAAGGCCAGATCTGGCTCCCCAGGTGGCGGTGAGGACAGCATGTTTTTGGCAGCCTGCCTTTCCACTGGGTGGTGCTGCATAACAGCATTCACTATTTTTTGATCAGACCTCGTAAAGACACTCGGGCAAGAGGACTCCCCCCCGAACTGCTTCAGAAAGGGGCCAGGATGATGGGAAGAGCGTGTCTGAAGGCAGGAGGGGTAGTTTGAGGGGAAGTAACGGCAATGGGTCTTTAATGATTTTTTAATTTAAACATTCGTTGTATATTTTGACCATATGTCATGTATATCCCAAGAAAAGAGACCAAAAAATACTGACATTGGCAATTCCCTGATAAATATGGTCCCAATTACCCTACATTAAGTTAATAATCAACAAATCCCTCATGCCCTCGTAGGATAGCCATTTGGAGCTTTGAACCTCAGCCCCCCCAGGAGTAGGCTGGCCAGGGTCACTGGACGTCAGGTAAAACCTCCAGCAAGACAGAGATATGGACTCAAAAGGAATAAAGTGGCAGGGGAAGGGGGACTGAGTAAAAACATAGTATGCCCAGAGTGGAAAACATTTTTTAAAAATACTCATCAATGTCATCAGAGAAATAAGACAAGATACTGCCATTTGAACCATGAATAAGATTCTATAGAATAGTATACAGTGGAATTTATAAAAATACCATAGCAACTGAGAAACCAAAACAAAAAAATTAGAAATCAACAATATACTCAGCTAGGGGTGTGGCTCAGGGGTAGAGGTATTGCCTACATATGAGAGGCTCCTATTCTATGCTTAGAACTAGAACTATAAATATAGACACACACATGCACGCGCGCACGCACACACACACACACAGGTAAGGAGAAATGCAAAGCTTAATTAAGTGGTGGAAGAAAAGTGAAAATCAGTAAGTAAAACAGGAAGGTAGAATAAAAGAAATGGACCATCTAGGAAATTCAACAGCAAACTCACATGAGTTGCAGAAATAAAAGAAATGAAGGAGAGGGAGAAACTATCCAGGAAAGAAGTCAAGAAAATTAGAGAAATTTTCTCAGAACAAATGGCATGACACACATATGACTCAAAGACCCCACAAGGAAAATAGACCAAGGCATATTACTAGTAAATATCAGTACACTGAGGAGAAGGGGAAGAAAAATGGGCCACACACAAAGGTTAGGAGTCAGAACCACTGTGGCTGCTTCTTTGGTGACATTGGACATTAGAACACAGTGGTGTGATGACTCCACGCTCTAAAAATGAGGTCTGCTCTGGAATTCTATACCCAGCCAGACTGTCCATCTGGTATGAAGACAGATAAAGATTTGCAGTATGGGGCCAGGGATTTAGCTCAGTGGCTTAAGTGCCTGCCTGGCAAGCATGAGGTCGTGAGTTTGATCCCTGGTACCAAAAACAAACAAACAAAAAAAGATTTGCAGCATGTACCTTTTGTGGGAGATCACTAAGCTGCACTCTCCTAAGAAACAAAGTGCCTTGCCTTGAACTTTCCCTGATCTTTACTTCAACCCTATTCAGTGAGTTACACAGAGCTGGCTATATTGAACCAGATGTTCCCTTAATTGGCCAAGAGAATGTGATTGAGTCTGGCCGAGATGCCAATGAGTCCCAGCATAGCAAATTGGGTCAGAATTGACCCTCACTGAAATAAAGGCTTGAGGAAGAGCCTGTGAGACTCTAGGGCTATGACATGAGACAACATGTCCCATCTCAGCTGAGGCCATGGGACTCGGAAAAAATTACACCTTCCTGGCAGTAAAGGTGCCAGCCTTGCATCCCTCAAGCTGTCTGTTGCACTGCTAATTGGAGGCTTCTGTGCCTGGTACAAAAGTGCTCTGTTTCTCTTTACAGCCAATGCCTGCAGTTTCTCTTCCCTAACACTTTGCCAAGACCCCACCCACCTCCCTGATTGATACCAATAAAAGCCATGACCTCTTGGACTTGTGGCCCTCTGTTCCGTAGAGAGCACTGGGTCGTCCCAGAGCTCCTCAACTGCAGAATTCTCTCTCTGCCTTTCTTTTGCATTCATGTGCCATATTGCTGGGTGGGAGACTGATACCCTCTGTGGGGGTTTTGGTGCCTTTTCTCTGGAAGCTCAAAAGAACAAGGGAGCAAGACCCAGAAACATTAGGAATTTGTACAGTAATGAAAAAAAAAAGCCGGGGGTAGTGGTGCACACCTGTAATTCAACCCTTGTGGGGTTCAGACAGGAGGATCACCTTGAGTTCAAGGCCAACCTTGGATATGTAGTTAGTTGAAGGCCAGCCTGCACTACATAGCGAGACCCTGTTTCAAAAACACCACAACCAAAACCAAAAAACCAAAAACAAGAACAGATGTGGAGGAAGAAAAAAAAAAAAACCTTGTGATACTACAGAATCCAAATCAGGAGGGAGGCGAATGATGACCCCCAAGACGGAGACACTGTACCAGCCTGTAGCAGGCCCAAAGACCAAGACAGAAACCTTTTTAGTTGGTTTAGCTGGAACTAATAGACCGTTTGATGCTTCTAAACATCAGAAGAGATTTCCATAGTTAACAGAATTTGGGTTTGAATTAATTAAACACAAAGGAAACTCCGACATTTAATGACTGAAGGAAAAAAAGACAATTACTGTATTAACTACAGGAAAAACAAAGAATTGTGTAAAAGCATGGTTTAGCAGTGGGAGCATTTACAGTCATAATATGTAAACACTGAATATTCATCTAGTCAGAATCACAATGTGGGAAGCTAAATTGATTCAAATATAAGCGCACGAGTGTGTGCCTTTCATAGTGAGAAGTAAATGGAAGATGCCCAAAATTGAAAAACTGTAGCTGGGTGTGGTGGCACATGCCTGTAATCCAGCACTCCGGGAGGCTGAGACAGGAGGATCTCAAATTCATGCCTGGGGAATTTAGTGAAGTCCTGCCAAAAATTTTTTAAAAAGGGACTGGGGATGTTGCTGAGCACAAAGGCCCTGGGTTCAATCCCCAGTACTGGGGGAAGCAAATCCAGAGAGAGCTGAGCAAACATGGTATTTAGGGTTAGGGAGGTAAGTAGCAAAATGATCCAGCATAGAGGGGGAAGCAGATTCTTCCAGGGTGGGAGCAGAGAGAGTAGGCTGAGGGGAGACGGCTGCTTTTCATGTTTTAAAACTCTTATATTTTACCGGGGATTTAACTCAGTGGCCTAAGCGCCTGCCTGGCAAGCACAAGGTTGTGAGTTCGATCCCTGGTGCTGCAAAAGACCCCAAAAAACAAAAACAAAAAAACCTCTTGTATTTCTCTGGAGAGACAACTGATAAAAATAGAGCTGCCAGGCGTGGTGGCTCATGCTTGTAATCCCAGTGCTTGGGAGGCTGAGACAGGAGGATCATTGTGAGTTTGAGACCAGCCTGGACTACAAAGTGAGCTCAAGGTCAGTCTGAACGGCATAGTGAGACCCTGTCTCAAAAAGACAAGGACTGGGGATCTAGCTCAGTGGCCTAAGTGCCTGCCTGGCAAGTGCGAGGTCATGAGTTCAATCCCTGGTGCCAGGAAAAAAAAACAAAACAGAACTAAAAACTAGAAAAAAAAATTGTAAAAAGGGTTA
Organism: Cuniculus paca; assembly: GCA_004365215.1. Taxonomy (NCBI): domain Eukaryota; kingdom Metazoa; phylum Chordata; class Mammalia; order Rodentia; family Cuniculidae; genus Cuniculus; species Cuniculus paca. The sequence goes on along the minus strand of RJWT010048094.1, from coordinate 5,419 downwards.
CTTAGGGAAAAAAGAATTCAGCAGAAGCAGGAAATCAGAGCAAGAGGTGACAGTGAGACACACGGGTGTCCTTTGTGTGTCCGCAAAGCTTCTGGGAGTGACTGTGTGTTCTCACTGTGCACCGGAGGCAGCCAGGCCCGGGGACCAGCGGGCCAGGGTTTAAGTTCCAGCCCCGAGGCCTGGCAGCTGCGGGGATCTGGCTGCGCTTTGGTCTCCAAGAATATCCACCCAGGGTGGCTATGAAGCAGGCTGAGTTGGGTCCCCTTGCAAAATTTGCAAATCGAAGCCCCAGCACGCAGCCTTGTTTGTAGGAAGAGCCTCTACAGAGGTAACCGAGCTAAGTGGGGGTGTGCAGGGGGCCCTAAAAGCCCATCTGACTGGTGTCCTTATAAGAGGATGTGATCAGCTTGCTGTAGTGCTGCATGCCTGGAATCTCAGCACTCTGGGCAGCTGGGGCAGGAGCATTGTAGGTTCGAGGCCAAATGGCAATTTAGTGACTTAGGGAGACCTTGTCTCACCTCCACCACCACCAGCGACAGAAACCAAGGTCTGGTGATGTAGCTCAGTGTAAAGGCCTTGGGCTCCAGCCCCAGTACGGCAAAAACAAACTAAACAAACAAACAAACAAACAGGAACCCCTGGATACACAGAGAGAGCTGAAGACCTAAAGAGACACAGGACAGAGACCGCCACCTCCAAGCCAAGGACAGGGAGGCTGGGTCGATCCCCCTTCCTTTCTCATGAGGAGCCCGGGGAGAGTAGGTCTCCGGGGCTCTAAGACCAAAAACACACAGGTCCTAGCAAAGGAATCACCCAAATCACGAACTTCAGTGAGTCAGAACAGAACTTGATACATAATAAACACTATGTAAATTAAAAGGACAATGGGACCGAGACCAAGCCTTGGCAAGGACATAGAACAAGCAGAACTCTCTTGCACCGCTGATGCGAGTGTCGCTGGCAGAGACAGGCAGAATGTTACACAAGTGCGCGCCCCCAGTCCTGGCCCCGCCTGGGGCGCCCTGGGAGAGGCCAAGGTGAGCGACCCGAGACTCAGCTGAGAATGAGCGTGGGGGCCACGGGCTCATGATGGCCGCCTGCTCCAGGACGGCAGATGTGGGCTCTAACCTGATAACCACACGCAGGACTGCATCACACAGCAATGAGCCATCGATCCGGTAATAACTCGGAGCAGGGCACATGAGGCACAAAGAGTGACGCCTTGCCGGAATCCTGCGCAGACAATGTCCCAGCTAGGGAAAAGTCACTCACAGGAATGTCCTACAATCCCCGGAAGGCAGAGGGGAGTTTCTGGGAAGCAGGACATTTCCCCGTACTCTAATGTGGGCCTGGTCTCATACACATGTATAAACAGCCAAGAAAACATGCTCATTCTTCACCATTCCTCACATAGATGTATCTCAATTAAACAAGATGAAATCTAGCAGGGCCTGTTGGTGCCTGGTAATAATCCCAGCACTCTGAGAGGCTGAGGCAGGAAGATTGGAAGTTCCAGCCAAATCCGGGCAATTTAATGACCTAGTGACACTGTCTCAAAAAAAAAATTTTTTTTTTAAATGAAAACGTCTAAGCCAGGCATGGTGGCTTACGCCTGTAATCCCAGCACTCGGGAGGCTGAGACAGGAGGATCATTGTGAGTTCAAGACCAGCCTGGGCCACAAAGTGAGCTCAAGGCCAGCCTGAACAGCATAACGAGACCCTGTCTCAAAGAGACAAGGGCTGGGGATCTAGCTCAGCGACCTAAGCACCTGCCTGGCAAGTGCAAGGTCATGAGTTCAATCCCTGGTGCCGCAAAAAAAGAAAAGATGAAAACATCTATACAAGACATGGGATGAGGCCTCAAGCTATTTTTCACTCCATAAAGGCTGGGGATGTGGCTGCTATCTGCATGGGGGAAGATATAGGTCTCCTTGGTTCCTGAAGTCAGGGAAGGTACAGACCAGGACTCATTAGGATGTGGAGGGTTGGCCTGGCTGGTCACACCCTGAGTGTGGGTGGGCTCTCCAGGCTCTGACAAAGACTGGGGGAGTGGGGCTGGGGGGGGGAGTAGAAAAGTCTGGAGTGCTGCGGGGTGGGGGATTCTCAGGGAGTAGCTCAGGGCCACGCACAGACTGTGCATGGGAAAATGGAAGGGAAGGGTCACAGCCATCCTTGTACTGACTACCATGACATGGCCAAGGAATATTTTGGATGTACGTGGTTAAGTAAGATATATTATGACACTTCACCTCTATTCTTTATTTATTGTATTTTGAGACAGGGGGTCACTATGTAGTTTGGGCTGGCCTTGAACTCACTACACAGCCCAGGCTGGCTTCGCACTCAGGGCGATCCTCCTGCCTCAGCCTTCTCACTGCAGGGAGTACAGGCATGCGCCATCCTGCCCTGCTCAGAGTGGGGGCTTCTGTGGGCTCCAATTCTGGCTAATGTATGCGCTCTGTCAGGGAAGGCACACTCAGGCCAATGAGATGGTCCAGAAAGTGAATTAAATCAGTAAAGAGGAGTTTGAAGCCAGGGTGAACCTGAAAAGCAGGAATTTGTGGAATTCTCAGGAAGGGGCTGGAGCCATCATCATCCCAGGCCCAAGGCACTAGGGTCCCCTGAAGGACATTTGCAGGTGAGGGAACAGAAAGGAAGGGAGAGGAGGAGAGGAAAAGAAAGTGTCCCAGTAGGGGTAGGAAAATAAGGAAAGATACAAAAGAGTTCTGCATGGACTCTCTCCAGTATGACAGCCCCAGGATGCAGCTGCTGATGGCAAATCCCAGCTGAAGTGTACTGGGAGCGTTCAATAGGTACCAGCCCTTCCCCCCAAACATAAAATATCTTATCCATTTTGGGGGGGTGGAACTTGGGATTGAACCCAGGGTCTTCACACTGACCTACATCCTCAGTCCCTTTTAAATTATTTTTCATTTTGAGACAGGGTCTTGCTGAATTGCTGAGGTGAGGCTAGAATTTGTCATCCTCCTGTCTTATCCTCCCAGAGTGCTGACATTACAGATGTGCACCGCTCACGGAGAAGAACCAGAGGCTTTTGTTGAGGAAGGAGCCCGCACTGTGGACCCCTGGGAACCTGTGCTGTCTATGGGAGCAGCGGTCCTGCCCACCCCATGACCAACCCTGGCCGCCACTCATTGGTCCTGCTATGGACACCTGACTGGAGCTGGCCCAATCAGATTCTCCCTAGTGGAGCTAGGAAATTGAACTGTTTCCCAGAGTCACTTGATAAACAGAGATTGCCAGCCAACCCCACTATGGAGGCAAAAATTAAGGCTCAGGAGTGGCTGAATTGCGTACCACAGGCCCCACCACAAGTAAGGGTGTAGCCCCCCACCCACTCCCAGGAATCCAGCACCATCTGCCTTGGAGTTCACTGCTGTTCGGTGTCCCCAGGGTACTGGTAGGAACTCTTGGGCCGTAGAAGCCACCACAACACCCAGGACTGTAAGGGGAGAGGGCAAAAGGAGGCTGCCCAGTGAGGACATCCCTTAAGTGCCAGATACTTTAGAGGGCGTGATTTTAATAACACTGCGCGTTTCTGCCTCCCTGCCACTCCAAAGGAGGCTTCAAGTACACGGGGACTTGGGCATCTGGCAGAGTGCCTGCTGCATTGGAGACACCCAATAAGTATTTGTCAAAGAAAGGATGGAAAAAAAAAGAAAGGATGGATGGCTGCGTGCATAGCGGGAAAAGAAAAAAGTCCAGTTCTGTGCTATATCTGACACTTTAGACTGTGGGCAAAGGGGGTGCTGTTCTGCCCCTCCCACCACCTTTTTTTAGTTTTTTGAGACAGGGTCTTGCTATGTAGTTGAAGCTGGCCTGGAATTGGTGCTATCTTCCTGCCTCAGCCTCCCCAGTGCTAGGATTACAGGTGTGCCCCACTACGCCCTGCTTGAGGCCCAATTTTTTTTCAGGGCTCTCCCCAGAGAGAGAGGAGTCCCTGGGGCCAAAGGTGGGGGGGTGTTTCCTGGAATTCACTTTTTCCCTATGAGATTATGTTTTGGAACCTGTGGGCCCTGTCCGTCCTAGATAGCCACAAGCCGCGAATGTGCTACTTTCTGTGGCAGCACACTTCACGGATGGACCATGGGAGGGGTCACGAGGTGCCGTGGCTGAGGTGACCCGCGTGGGCCCATGGCAGTCACAGAAGAGGAGGGTGAGAGAGTCCATCAGAGAAGGAGGTGTGTTGGCAGAGGCGGAAGTCAGCGTGACTTCGGGCCAGGAGCCAAAGAGTGTGGCAGCCTCGGGAAGTTGGAAGAGAAATGGGATCAGCTCCTGGGAGAAGGACAAGGAGTCAGGCTCTGTCATGGGAGCCTGCAAGGAAAGACTCCCGGGGCTTCTTAACTGGAACCTAGTAGCCTTTCAGGTTGCTAAGAAGGTATATCTAAGCAGGGCATGGTGGTCACACCCGTAATCCCAGCACTCTGGGAGGCTGAGGCAGAAGAATCTCAAGAAGAATCTCAGGCAATTTAGATTTACCAAGACCCTGTCTCAAAATAAGGAAGGGCAGGGGATGGAGCTCTTTGAGAAGGCCCTATGTTCAATCCTCGCCCCCATATACAAGAAAGAAAAGAAAGGGAAAGGAGGAGAAAGAAAGGAAGGAAGGTGTAGTATATTTGTCAAGGCAGGTGGCAGTGGGCAATATATTAAATGGTTTGGCTCCACGGAGGGGCAGCAGCCTCCTTGTGACCATGAAGCAGCGGAAATGAGCATGAAGATCCGTGGCTGCGAGCTTGGTGGAGTTCAGATTTTTAGTGGTGTCTCTGAGCTATCCTACCAGCTCTGGGCTTACTGTAAGAGATGAACCTCTGTCTGTTTACGCTCTTCTAACCAATCTGAGAAATGGACATGTTTTGTTGCTGATTATTATCATCCTGTGTAGGAAACATACCTGGCACAGAGCTCTTTTAAAAGTTTTAACTGCATGCATGATTTTCCCATTTCCAGAAAGCCTATCTTTGCTTTCTGCAGTTGGTTCTGAGATTCATCTGGACCCTTGTGCTGACCCACTCTCTTCCTTAAAACAGACTCATCAGGTCCTGTTCCAATTAAAACTAAGCCAGGGGCGGTGACAGAAACCCCGGAAGGACTGGCTACTTGAGGGGTGATAGGGAGTGGGCCTTGGGGAGGTTGAGATGACATAATGGCCTCCATGCCCACCTTCCTGCTGCAGCCCAGGAAACCAAGGTCAAGCCCACCGCAGGCCCTTAGCACACCCTCTACCCTCTGTACTTTAGGGACAGAATTCGACTAAGATTTAGAAAACTAATGTAAGAAAACATACAACCCAAGTATTGATTCTAATGAGTTGAAGTTCAATGCTGATGATATCAGCAAATACTGTGTGCCTGGTATTGTTTTTTGTGGTCTAACTAATTTAATTGTTATTCCTTATTTT
>RJWT010048093.1:0-11202 GCA_004365215.1 Cuniculus paca | reverse complement strand
TTTCATGTGGTGTTCATGCTGTTGGACCAAGGACCTCATCTGTTCTATACCATCACCCTCACTTTACAAATGAATGCCCAAAGCTAAGAAGGGCTGAGTAACTTGCTGAAAGAATTCACACATAGGGGCTGAGGGTATGGCTCAACCTCGCAAGCACGAGGTCATGAGTTCAATTCCCAGTATAAAAAAAAAAAGTCACGCATAGCTAGTAACTGATTTTCCGAATAAGATGTGGCTAAATTCAATATTAGCTCTTTTTCTTGAGCTGCATTACCTTTGGTGCAGATTTTATCCAAACATGACATAGTAAGTGGTAGTTTTTTCCCAGGCTGGTCCCCAACCATCTATTCAATCAGTAGAGTTGGATGCTAGAACGAAGATCAGTACTATGATTTCTGGGCCTGCAGGCAGGGTTGGGAGGAGGAGGGAGCAGAGCAGGAAGACAAGTTCCTCTCTGTCTTGCTATGAAATGACTCATACTTAACAACCGCTTAAAATATCAGAATACAAAGAAATTGTCATCACGTAAACTTCCTGTTGGATTTGGGTTGGGAGGCAATAGAAGGTAGTGATTACAGTCATTGGAATGCACAGTCTGAACTTCACCTGATTATCTTCTATCTGAGTTTGAGCCAGTAAGACATACAGTAAGTCTAAATAAGATTCAGCTATAGTCGGCATGGCAGGGATGGGGCAGAAGATGATGACAACAGCCTTGATTGTGAGATTCACAGCCAAGTGACAGAATCCAGGTCCAATAGAAAAATGAAGCTTCGTTGGAAGAAATGTTGCTAGACTATCCGATCTACTAACTGTGTTGCATCATATTTCAAGAATATTTTTATATCCTACTTTTGCAGTAGTATTCCATATGTCTGCTTACCTACATTTGGATTCAAGCACATTCTGCCATTGACAAATGATGCTGAAAGATTCAACGAAATTGTGAAGAAACAGAAAATTTCTGCTAACATTGACACCCCTGAAGGTGGATTCGATGCCATCATGCAAGCGGCTGTGTGTAAGGTACGCTGAGCAGAGCAAGGTTCCAGTCTGATAGCATCAATTCACCTCTTATTCTCAAATCTGATTTGGAAATCTTAAAAAATAATTTTTTTCCTATAATCACCATATTTCTACTTTTGATTCTTAAAACACAAATTTTCTATAAAAATTTTAATTCAATCGTATTGAAATAGGAGCTCCTTTATATGCCTAATATTCAAGTAAAGTAAGAAAATTTTAGCACTTTTGACAAAAGTGTCTAATTTTCATAGATCAAGATCAGATTAATTTAGTTTTCAATTAACTATGGTGAAAAAAACCAAAAGCAGAACATTAATGAAAAACGTAAACTGGACATACATATGGGCAGCAGGCCTGTGATCACAGCCAGCCAGGCAGGGCAATTACCCCAGGCAATTTAGTGACTTAGTGAGGCATCCTGTCTCAAAATTACAAAAAATGTTTAAAATATGTTAAATTCAATGAGAAGGCCCTGGTTCAACCTCCAATGCTATACACAAAAATGATAAAGATGAAAGTAAAATTGCCTTAAATCAGTATACAGCTATCCTTACAAATACATCGCTATTGTTTTGAAGCAACAAAATGAGCACCAGAAGTTATACGGTCTCTAGAACATTGCTGGATTCCTGTACTTCCTTAACTATTTGTGAGATAATTGTGAGAATGATTCCAGTCTTTAGAATACAGCCCACTGTGGGAAATATCAGGAAATGGACAAAGTTGAAGCTCCTCGAAGGTGGCAAGGCCAAGGAATTAGAGGACAAAGGAAAGGTATAAGGAAGGTTGGAACAGCCAAGATGAGTTTTTTGCCTAAATGGTCCTGGACTCATATTAAAGAGAAGAGCTCTGCTAAGAGGCAAACTGTGAACAATCACAATCAGCAGGACCTGGTGCGGCCAACCCTGATCAGAAATCTACTGTGTTACATCACTAGAAAAAGAAACGCATCCCTAAATGTTAGGCGATCTTTTTAATGAAACAGGCTTACTTTTTGTTGCATTTTGACTAATTTTGTTTCATCTTAGATTTGGAATTCTCTCTGAATGTCACCACCTTCTTTCCTCATTTTTCTGGTGAATAGAAAGCTAGACAGTAAAAATAATTAATTATGTAAAAGTCAAGATCAACTGAATACTGATTGTAATAGAAGTCTTTTTTCCCTGAAACATAAATCATCCAAAAGTGTTATCCAGGAAAAAGCAAATGCCGTAGAATTTCATGTTTATAATATTAACAAGTCACAGTGGATGAGAGAGGTTAAAATAGATAGACCAGCAGTGTGTTGTATATAATCGGATTGTGTCTAAACAGAATTGATCCACATTTATTCTGATCCACAGAATTGTGCCCACCTCTCCCCAACGAAACCTGAATGTTTCTTTGTTACTGCAGGAAAAAATTGGTTGGCGGAATGACTCACTCCATCTCCTGGTCTTCGTGAGTGATGCCGATTCTCATTTTGGAATGGACAGCAAACTGGCAGGCATCGTCATTCCCAACGATGGGCGCTGTCACTTGGACAACAAGAATGAATACTCCATGTCAACTGTCATGGTAGGTACCCTGCATCCTATACTGCTTTCTGTGCCACAAGAAGGCAAATGAAGCACCAGTTGCTGTAACACAATGAAATAACTTACACTTGGTGAAAGCGGTGTACATTTTTTTTAGCAGTGTACATTTTTAAGATGAATAAATTGTTCCTTCTCAACCTTCACTATTACTAGAGACTGCTCTGGCGCACAGAAGAGTGGTGGGGACGTGTAAGAAGTTTGGATTTGTAATGGCACAAGTGCTCCTAGAATTCCTTAACTGTTGAAAGCTTCCGGGGCCAGTAAAAAAACCGCCTGGGTAACTCTTTCTCTTCCAAACCACAACCCAGAAAGGCCGGCCCAGATTAGAACAGTAACATCTGAGGGTTGTTGGAAATGGTTGTCCCTAAATTATGCCATGTTTCCATAACCCATAAGACTCCCTGGGGAGCAACTAGTCAGCTACTGCTTGGTTGATCCTTACTAACATTTGTTTTATTTTCTGTCATTTAAAAAATGCTGGTGATGTTGAAAAACAAAACGTGTGACTTTTGTAAAACAATGTAAAATTTGCAGAGCTCTTTTGACATACACGATCTTGTCTGATCCTCAACAGAACCCTGTGTACCCAGAGCATATAGTTGCTATGCTTGTCTATGTTATTCCCTCTTCTTGGAATGCCCTTCCTCTAGGGTTGTTGAGAAACTCGATTATTATTTAAAACCCAGCTCAGTCATACCTGTCTCCAAAGAGGTCTCTGACTTCTACTAGGTCCTAAAACCATTTCCTCTCCCTTTGTCCTTACTGATAGGTGTCTTCTTGTCTCTCGATGGAATTGTGTTTATTTATTTCTGTTTTTACTGCACAGTCCCAGAGCTACGGTTGGTTTTTTGGTTTTTTTTTTCTCTGTTTCTTGGTGGGATAGAGCCTGGAACACAGTAGATGTTAATTATGTATAAAACACCACTGAATTAGGAAGCAGCAGCCTGAGGTCATACACCCATTTGATGCAAGAGAATATATGGTTCAGAAAATTTAAGTTTATCAACTGGAAAAAGTATTTTCTACAAACTAACAGTTTGTACATTAGCACCATTCCCTTACCTAAATTTCTAAACTTCAACATGAATGTTTTCTTGTAACTTTGGACAGCTTGTATTCCCTAAACTTATACATTCTTTAATCGCATAATCTGTCATTTCATATTATAATAACAGTGTGAATGAGGACTTTTTTTTTAGTCAACAAGGGGCAAGCAACTAAGAAATTGATACATTTTTCAATTACTTTTTTCTTGCAAGTTTTCAAATGTGCCATAATACATATCTTGAAAACAGGAAAATCATAAAAACAAACCTACCTATTGCCCCATCTGCCCTTCTCACATAACATTCTTGCTACAATTGCACGGAAGCCTTGGACCACTTCCATGTCCCTTGGGTCCTTAGAGCATTTCCTCTGTACTCAAAATTGGTCCAGATTCCTGGGGTCACAAAATAATAGGATGTGGTTGCTGGCCTTGAACCTGCAATATAGTTGTGGAGATTAAACCAATAGATCTAATTTTCAGAGAAAGCCGCATCTCCTGTGGACTCTGTGGTAGGATCCTGGCTCCACATGTCCGGCAGTTGAAAGGTGTGGGAAGGTGCGGAGATGAGGGGTCAGCACTGGTGGGATATAGGCTTGAGGAAAAAAGATGCTTAATGTTTAGGGAGTTGAAAAGCAGAAGAAACTGAACACAGTAGACTCAGGAAAATTTCTATTCTCTGGTATCTGTACTAGCAAAAGTCCAAATGTGATTGAAAGTACATTGCAGCTAGATTTGCAGTTGAAAATTCACCTGAGTATTCAACATAAAAGTACACTTTTCCCTCAACTTGAACTTTGTACCTAAAGAAGACTTTAGGTAAAAATACCCCGGCATCCACATCGCGGAGAATATGAGGACACATATTAGAGGAGGGCCGCTTGACCATGTTCCTCCATTCGGGCTGACTGCAGTCTTAACACGTTCTTAATCTAATCAGATGCAGGTGACTCCCTCGTTTGACTTTCCTCTTTGGGCATCATCTGCATTTGGATTCATATGACAGGCAAATGAGTTTCAGATTTTTTCAGACTGGAAAGTAAAGTTCACATTCAAATGTTAATGACTTCCTTATTTTTAAGTATTAATACTATATTAAGTGGGAATGAATGTATCAGCAGGTCAGAAGTGCAGCGAGTTTTCAGTTGTCCTGTGAAAATACTGCAGGACCCCAATCAACAATTTTATGACACTGAAGGGGCAGTAAAACCGATCTCAAGAATTAGTTTAGGAAATTCTCAAATCAGACAGGCATAGGAATCGTAGCATGTCATTCTTCAACAGACTGTCCCTCTCCCTACCTTCATGGCACCTCCACCAACTCCAGCAAAAATTTCAGAGCTACAAGGGCCAACTCAGTCACATGCATCCAGTCTAAATGCCTCGCCCTCAGTTCTAACATTCCTGCCTGCCAGTGAGTGGCACTTACAAGAAATACTTCTCCATCCTTGCCTTTATCAAGTGATCTGCTTAAAAGCGAGTGACCATGGGGCACCACATAGGCAAGAACTGAGTCTTAGGACCAAACTAAACTTACTAGATTTGGAAAACAATTACTGAACCAACTAAGTGAGTAATGCTTAATTGTGTGTTTCTTTGCTTCGAGTAATAGATACAATAATAGTGGTCACCTTTGAAATGGTCAGCTCAGTAAAATATCTTTGAAATAAACATCCTTTTCCTTATGCAAATTGTTTTATTAAGGTGATACTTAAAAATCTATGTATTAATTTTTAGGAATATCCAACAATTGGACAACTCATTGATAAACTGGTGCAAAACAATGTGTTACTGATCTTTGCTGTAACCCAAGAACAAGTTCCATTATATGAGGTAAGCAAACATAATCTGGAAAATTCCTTCAGGGAAATTATGTCATGAAACTTTAACTTGATGGGTTCAACACACAAGAAAGCCATTAGATAATCATTAACACATACCAAATGTAGAGGGCACTTGGCAAAGTGAATTCATTTACTGCTGGTAATTTAAATTATAATCATGGAGCTGCAGCAGACAGTGGGGGCAGATGTGGTGGGACAAGGAAGAAAGAGTTATTATGGAAATGAACGAGGCAAATTGGAAGAGAGTGCCAATAAACACAGGGCCACCTACCTAGAGGAAAATTAGTCTGTCTCCTGTTGAACTATTGCATCTGATGGGGCAGAAGTTAACAGAGAACAGAGAAAATATTAAGAGTGGGAGGAGAATTGACTTTAAATTTTTTGACATTTGCAAATTGGATACATAAAAATGACACAGGTAGAGACACAACTATTGAGAAGTGGAAAGTTAAAAGCAAAAACTTATTAAATTAGGCCAAAAAATAATTTCTCTTTAAAGTAGTTTTATTTGACAATCCAGATTTTGGATGGAAGCACCAAGTGTGAAAAAGGATTTATTTCATGAGATAAAATAATGCTTGGAAACTACCATGTAAACTATAAAACACACATACAAACATAAAAGATTTCTATGGTTTCTTTCCAGCCTAAAAAAGCCAATATGTCAAAATGTCAGGAATTGAGATGCTAGCCAGTAACCTACTCCTAATCTAGCATTTTACAGAGAAGCAAGGAGTCTTTAGTATGGGCCCCAAGGAATGTAGAGAAATTAAATTGTCTGTGCCTTCTATGCAGACTTGTCAAATACTCCTAAATTTAGAGTCTGATCTCCTATTCCTTTTGTAAGGACCTCTTAACTTGCTTGGTGACTTTATAGGGCTCAGGAAACTCTGCGATTATTTCCCAGAAAGCTTTGACTAAATGTATTCACTACCAAGTATGGCACAGTCCATGAACTTGCATCAGGTTCTGTAGAAAGGATCCAGGAGGAGATGCTATCTTGCATTTTTAATGAGAGGAGGTATTGTGCTCCCAGGTGAGACTGCCTTCTGCTGCCAGCCAAGGAAGTCCCTTGCAATCAAGCTCCATACTGGAGGCTTTTGTTCCACTCAGAACCTTGTGGGTTCACCTGATCTGGGCATTTTCTTAAGGCTCTTTAGTATGTGATACTTGTTTCCACTGATTTTAAGTAGTAGGGTTGCAGTAAAGATTTGTTAAAATACCCTCCCCCCAATACAATCGCGAATAGTCTGCCTTTGATCCTTAAGACTAAAATGAGAGGACCCTGGGGCTCGCAATACCTCCTCCCCAGTAGGCTCCAGCGTAGGCAGGGTAGGGGAAGAAGCTGTACAGAACTTGTGTTCAAAAAGGAGTCTGGGGAACAGGATTGATGATTATGAACATAGGTTCCCAGAGCTCACTTTGATAATAATCTTCAAGACTCACAACTCATTTTTACGCCTCCCCCAAACTGCTATTAAAAAGACAGAGGTAGATGAGAAAGAACTATGTGGCAAAACAGAATCTGTTGGATTTAAACTAGTTGCATCATGGTTCCCCTGTTGCAAAACAAATGATCATTTCCAAAGAAAACACCAGATTAAAGCCTGCCTCTAATATAGCAGCAAGACATTTATTCTGCCTGCCTACTAATCTCATTATGAGGCCAATTTATGTTCTGTCATGATCTGTGCTCTTTGCCAGCCAGGCTCTACTAAATTCAAAGGGACATTTTCAGAAAGCCAGGCAGCAGACCTGTTCAGCAGGTCTCTCGATGATTCTGGTTTCATTATTTTATTTTTTATTCTGATGGGCTCATCATTCCATCTGCATTAGAGGGGCCAGCGGCAGCCTGGTCTAAAGATAATGACAGTAACATTGCATTTCCTTAAAGGTTTCTCACACAGCATGAAAATGCTGATCTCTTGTTTTATTGATAATGAAAACTGAAAATAGACCAATAATGGCCTGTGTTGCCTTTCAATTTAAATCTCTTAGAAGGAGCCCTAGTGTGCAAGTAGTCCTGTGCAACCTAATGTTTGCATAGCTGTGATATAAGGACCATAACTACAAAGTATCATTGGGAAATAGATAAATAAAGCAAATAAGTGGTGAGAGCTAATGGAAATTCCAGAAGGCAAATTATTTGCCCAACTTATGTGCTAAGCATAACTCTGTGCCTGCCCAGCAGGCCAGCGACCGGTTAGGTTCCATGGCGGCTCTGTCTTGCAGCAAATAAGATTTATGCTGCTCACTCACAGAATACAGGAGAGACAGCTGTTTTTTCTGTCATTTCGGGAGAGCGCTTTGGACCGCCCAGGTATACTGTGCAGCTCTGTGTTGTCGTAAGAGAGATGAGCCAAGCTCGCAAGGCTGCAATAAGCACTTTTGCTTCAGTTCAGTCTGACTGCAGTGCGCAACCCAGACTCCAGCAAAGGGATGATTCTGCACAAACTCATGATTATGAATAGTTTCCTGTTTATCCAATTACAGTGTTCAAAAGGTAATGATAGATAATTGAGCAGCAGGTAGTATATTATATTCTAGTGCTAAATACCATTTTGAATCAGGATTCAGTTACCCTACTTTTTATTTTAATATTTATATCTCTTCCATTGCTTTTGTTTGCTGTTAATTTACATTGACATAGTATCAGGCTACTCAACCTTGCCTCATTTGACTAGTCTTTCCTTGCTAGCGAGATCATGAGATAGAAAGAATTAAATTAGTGGTTTCCTTTTTTAACTACATTGTCAAATCATATCTTTTCAGAGTACCTACATCTGGCTGAAAAGATGACTTCTGTGAAGTTAATAGAAATAGGTACTATATGACCTGGTATTTGTGATGTGACATTGAAATACAGCACTTACAAAGTGAACCATATTGACAGTTTACTCGCTAGCATTTGTGTCCACTAATTAATATCCCTGTGTCTAAGGTATGGAGAGAGGGGTACAAACAGGTTTTCATACCACTGAAGGGCCCTTTCCGCTGGAGACAAAAGCCCTCCGTTACCAGTCTTTATGGAGGACGGTGAGTCTTGCTTATCCTCCTGTTCAGGATGAGTTCTCAGTACATGTGTGTTTGTTGAATGAATGAATGAAGTTAATAAAAGCCCCTCCTTTCTAAATTTGGATCACATGTTCTAAATGGGGACTTAAGAGTTCTGTATGACAAATACTTTTTGAGATCAAGGGAACCCCTGTAGCAGAGGGGCACTTGACCTTCCCTAGGGTCCTCGGCAGCCCAGGCTGCCCCTGCTTCCTTTTTCTTCCCTGTGCCCAGACAACCTAGAGGGGAAAGCAATGCTGTGCCATCTGTTCTAGGACAGACTGGCTGGAGAAGTGCCCCAGCCTTCCCACTGCCCCATGAAAGGAAAAGTGAGCAGTTATCTCCACCCGATGAGCATTAGGTCTAAAAGCCAGATGAAGAGCAGCCATAGTGTATGCTACGAGCCCATGCGCTAGCATGGTTTGTGAAAATTGCATACTGTACACAACTTTCCATTTTCCAGCAATCAATAACCCATTTTTGTTTCACCTTTTCTGTCTTCTGGTGGCTCTTTTGAGTTTTTCCCTGTAGCGAGGGAGGAAAGGAAACAGGGAAAACAGAGAGAGAGTTAGAATAAAAACTGGATCCTAGCTGGGTGTAGCAGCACACATTTGCAATCTTAGCCTTCTGGGAGGCTGAAGTAGGAGCATCACAAGTTCAAGCACAGCCTGGGCAACACAGTGAGACCCTACCTCAAAATAAAATAAGTGAGAAAGAAATGGGGATGTGGCTCAGCCCAGGGACTCCGGACTCATCCCCAGTGCTGGAAAAAAAATTCAAGTCCTTTTGCTATTTTTCATCCTTTTCAGTTATTGTTTTTTTTTTTTCAATGTTCTCTCTGGAAAAGATCAAAACAATTTTGTTTGAGCAGAAAGCTCCCTGATTTTATAAAGTGCAATGCAGTTTAACAGAATAAAAGGAGTTGATCTGATGACTTCCAGCTTTAACCGTCAGTGACTAACCCTGAGAGGGGAAATTACCAGGACTTCCAGTGATCTCCACATGGGTAGCAAAGTGAAGCAAACTCCAGCTAACTTTAGGGCATAATCTAAAAGGTTGTTCTCCTTCTTATCAATCCTTTTTTTAATTGGATATTACAAACTCATATTTTAGTGAAAATAAAATCATCTGGGGTAAAAGATAATTTCTGGATTATGAGACATGTCCATGGAATTAACAAATTGCTGTAAATCCAAGTATAATGGAAAATATTTTGATTTCTCCTTGATTGATAGTACCTTGGAACAAAGGCTAAGGAAAGCCAGCTGCCTACACTTTCCTTATTAATGAAAACATCTCTCAGAGAGGGAGGATTAGGAAATAAAACTCATGTCTTCAGATTACCAGGGAGTGACATAAGGAGTACTCTCTAAACTAATTTATAAATCCCAGCCATGAAAGATCATCAGTAGTTACCCTTCAGTCTACAAATGGTACTCCTCTCCTAAAGAACCCAAAACCTCATAATCTAGAAAATAAACACACATAAAGAAAAACGTACAAGCCAGGCCTGGTGGTGCACCCCTGTAATCCCACCCTCAGGAGGCTGAGGCAGGAGGATCTCTGTGAGTTCAAGGCCAGCCTTAACTACATAGTGAAACTCTGTCTCAAAAAGAAAAAAAAAATAAGAAGTACAGATTTGAATCAAGGTTCACTGATACGTCCTGTCATGCCAAGTCCATGTAGGAAATATGAGATTCTATCAATACAATACTTAATATTTCAAGATTTTCCCAACACCTGGAATATCTAGCATATCATTGGACCAAGATGCCACTGACTACCTAGTCATTTATTCATTCATTAATTCATTTATCAAACATTTCACGGACACTTCTCATGAAGCAGATCAGAGATTGTGACTATTTAAGAGACTAAGGCACGGTGCCTACTTCAAGGAGTTTCAAAGAGCAATCATAGACTTTTAAACCAATAACTGGCTTAGAAAACAGGATGAGAACCTTTTAGAGATTTGTGTTCTAAAGAGAGAACTCCTGGCAGAGTTTTGCTGAGAATCCAGAGTTTTCATGTCTGTCAGTGTTTGTTCTCTTTTCTAGTCATCATTTTTTTTTTTGGTACTGAAGATCAGACTCACGACCTCACACTTGCCAGGCAGGTGCTTGTGCCACTGAGCTAAGTCCTCGGCCCCTTCTATTCATCATTTTTATTAGATGGGGCAGCGAAGTAATTGGCAATCATCAAGTTGCTTTTAATGCTAATAGTATCAAGTGTTGGGCCAAGACCTTCAAGTTATAAGGGTCAAAACCAAAGGCTCAGAATGATGCAGCAGCAACTACGATAAGAATAGGATAGTGGGGAATGATTGCAGAAAGCTTAATAGGTGAAAGTGGGGTTTAAGAGTTTTATACTCATTTTATAAATTAGTCTGCATTTTATAGCGATAGAACCCAAATAGCAAAACAAATTCTAAAGGCCAGGATTTGGAGACAGACAATCTCCAGCCTCAACTGCTGAGCTAAGTTAGTATTGAACTCAGACCGCTGTAGGGATAGACCATGCCAATTTCTAGCCACCTGAAGAACAGTATTTTAAGATAAGCAACCAACTTGAAACATCACTTTAAAAGCTCGTAGCCCAAGGGTTGAGTGGAGATCCCTGACAGGTGAACCAATAAGTGAATTCCTTTTAAATGACA
>RJWT010048092.1:0-11197 GCA_004365215.1 Cuniculus paca | reverse complement strand
CAACTTATTTGTTGTTTCAGTTTGGTCCTTTTTTCCTGTGTTTTTTTTTTAGATAAATTGAACTTTCTTCCTTCCACTGCTTCCCTCTACTTGGTTGTGAGTTTTCTTTTTTTATTTTCTTTCATTTTTTTTTAATTTTAAAGAGAATAAAACAAAACAAAATAAAACAGAACAAAGCAGATCAGAATAGAACAATGCAAGTAATACAGAACTTCAAAACAAGACAACAGGAAATGACAAAAGAATGAAAGCATTACAGGCCTTCAGGTTGTGAATTTTCTATTCTTTTTCTGTTCTTTTTGTGTTTACCTAGAAATGTTAACATCAATTAAAATAAACCCAAACCTTATCAATATTTATAACTTCATTCAAAGTAATATAAGGCTATTATAATGTTTTAAGAGTACCACCTTTATGTATAATATTTAGCTCCATAAATAGACTTTTGTCTCTTTTTAACTCTCTGGTTTTTTTTTTTTTTTTTTTAATTGAGATAGGGTCTCAGTATGTAGCTTAGGCTGGCCTGGAGCTCACAGCAATTCTCCTGCCTCAGTCTCCTGAGTGCTGGGATTACAGGCATATGCCATCACGCCTGGCTCTTTTTTTGTCTTTTTGAGACAGGATTTTGCTATACAGTTCAGGCTAGACTTGAACTCACTTTGTAGCCCATACTGGCCTTGAACTTGCAGCGTTCCTCCTGCCTCAGCCTCCTAAGTGCTTTTCTCTTTTTGTAGTGGGCATTGAACCCAGGGCCCTCAAGCTGGGTTCGGTATCCACTACAATTCCCAGCCTCTTTTTCTGTTTTTTATTTTGAGACAGAAATCTCACTAAGTTGCTAGATTTTCCAGGCTGGGCTTAAAGTTGCACTCCTTCTACCCCAGTCTTCCATAGGCCTGTACCTGTGTCTGGGAGACTTTATCATTATTTTATATACTTAATTTTTGTGAATACAGCTCTTTTGCTTGTTACTGTATTTTCTCTTAAATCCAGGCATGTGTGTCCAGGCATGTGTGTCCATCATTTGCCTTTATAAGACCCCCCTCCCCCGCTTTTTTTTCCTGATTCATCCACTGAGGGAGTCTGTGTTTGGTTGTCTTGGTTTTATTTGCATCCTCTTCTATAATGAAACCTCCGACTTCATACTGTTTCCTAGGGTTTTTGTTCCTACTGCCATGGAAAAAATAAGGATGTCATTTATGTTACTTATGGACTAATACACTTTTGGAAAAAAAATTTTTTTTTTTTGGTACTGCAGATCGAACTCATGGCCTTGCACTTGCCAGGCAGGCACTTACGCCACTGATCTATATTCCTGGTCCCAATTTTTTGTGTGTGTGTGTTAGAAATGTTTGTAATAGTTTTTAGGCTATTTAGAAATGTTATTATATGTGTATCTATGTCTTGTTCATTTTCTGTTGCTAATAACACAATACTACAGACTTGGTAAATATAAAAGAACTTTTTTTGGGCTCATGGTTCTGGTTCAAGGTTCTGGGGAAGGTCTTTCTGCTGGCAGAGTCCCAAGGTGACTCATTACATCTCATGGTGAGAGAGAGGGTGTGCCTATATGTGTCTTGGGGTGTCTCTTGGTAAAATGCCCTCAGCTTTCAGTCATGGGAGTCCACCCTGGTGACCCCATCTAATCCTAATCACCTCTCTGAGGTCCCATCTCTAAACATCGTGATCAG
Organism: Cuniculus paca; assembly: GCA_004365215.1. Taxonomy (NCBI): domain Eukaryota; kingdom Metazoa; phylum Chordata; class Mammalia; order Rodentia; family Cuniculidae; genus Cuniculus; species Cuniculus paca. Next base: position 9,509 of record RJWT010048092.1, on the reverse strand, counting down.
ATTAACTTTTTACCCATTATTATCTCATAAAAGGGATTAAAGTCTAATATGAGTTGGAGGAGACAGGCTGTATTGAAACACTAGCAGTTTACTAGATCTGTAGTCTTTGCTTCACTGAGCACCTCCACCAGATCCTTTGCCTCCTGGGAACACAGTTTTGAATCACCTGCCCTTCTTGAGGAGGTCTAAAGCATGGACTGTTGTACATGGGAAAAGAAGCCAGCTTCCTCACAATATATATACATGCATGCATTTCATTCATTTTTTGTGGTACTGAGGACTGAACCCAGGGCATTCATACTGAGTTGCCTGTTTTAAAAATTTTGAGACAAGGACTTAATAAATTGTAAATTGCCTGGGTTAGGTTTGAACTTGTGATCCTCCTGCCTCAGGGTGTAATCCCAATCATTTGGGATTACAGATATGTGTCACCATGCCCAGCTCCCATAATTTTTATCATCTTCCACTGTCAGCCTGTCTTTGTCAGTGTCCAGGATTGTGTCTATACAGTAGTTTGTCTGACCTTTTGACTTCATGTAGCAGATGAGAATTTTTTGTACCAGCAACACAGAACTTTCTTATTTTTACGTGTTTATTTACCCAGTAGACACTTTAGGTGTTAGCTCTATTACATCCTAGTTTTAGGCACATAATGATGAACATCAACAATAACAAAACTAAGCATTATCTTCCTGGAAAGTAGACTTCTAGAAATGTAAACAGGAATAATAGGGCAGTAAGGAGTCATGATGAGGTCCAGAGGGATCTGGGAGAAGTGATGTTCAGCCTGAGTCAGCCCGGTGTGAGGTAAAGGAAAAGCTGGGGCATAAGTACTTAGGAAGGTCCAGAGATAAGAGGGCTTGGCACCTTTTGGTGATTATATGTAGTCCAGAATGACTGGAGTTGTATATAAGGTGAAATTTGAAAGAAACTCGTGAGCCAAACCTTTCATTTGAGCTGGATAGCCCTGAATGTAGTTTGAACATGAGACATTCTTGGGGGAACTTTTAAAAATAAAAGAGTCCAGCTAGGCATGGTGGCACACTTCTGTTATTTTAGCATTCTGAGGGTTAAGACTAGAGGATTGCAAGTTCAAGTCCCAATAATTTAGTGACTTAGTGAGATGTAACCATTTTGGAAAACAAGACAAAACAATTCCAAATGTGTTCCTAGAGTGTTTTGTTTTGTTTTGTTTTGTTCTGTTTTGTATTTTGTGACATGGTCTCACTGCATAGTCCAGATTGGTCTCAAACTCACTATATAGCCCAGGCTGTCTTCAGACTGAATCCTTCTGGCTCAGCCTTGCATATGGGTGGGTCACCACACTTGGCTTCCCTGGAAATTTTGATTCAGGAAGATCTGGAGTAGAGCCTGGATATTCTACATGGTTAATATAATGCTAAGGTGGTGCTTGTGACCAGGTGATATTAATGGTGATTCCAGTGTTTGCAGCTAGCAGATTTTATCTTTCTGCCTTCTCCTATCTTACCACACACACACACACGAACACCTGTATTGGCTCTTCCTGTCTCACTATTGTATATTATCATATTTTATTTCTTATAAAAAGGCTTTGAAGATGATTTGGTTTCCATGTTTGTCATTCCCCAAGAACTCTTCCCTGAAGAGTTCTGAAATTGAAGGAAGTATTTTCAGTGCACTAAAATCACAGCTGAAGTTGTACTTTTCTTTAGCACTTTTACAGATTAGAACTGCATTTTCTTTAGTGATAAGATAGTTGCATGAAATATAGAAAAGCTGTCAGTGAAAATCAGCTTCAGGCTGATACCTCAGATAAGAAGTATTTTAGATGTAGTTGTGGGGTATTGGGAAGAGTGGCTTTTTACAGGCACTTCATTGCTGTTCTAGAAGTTTTTCTTTGTTGCTAATGTGGCATTTCTCATAGAAATTTAGCTTCTGATACAAGCAAATACAATCCTTCCATTTGTCAGTTTGCTTTTCTTGGGATTTGACTGTTCTGTACAACATTTATCGCCTATGCCCATGAATGAGGAGAAAGTACACCCTTCTTGTCCTGCCCCATCTGCCTCTCACACTTCTTGGGTTCCCAGGACCCTCATCTTGTTCCTGTTAGCTATAGAGCTTCTCTGAATTCTCCAGCTGGAATTAGAGTTCTGTCTGTGTGTTTAGTTAGTACCTTTTGCACAGTTTCTTCAAAAAGCTTAAAAGATATTGTCTGGCTATAGTATTAAAATGACATTTCTTTGTGTTTCTTACAATACAATGAAAAGTAGTAAGTTCTGTTTCAGAAGCCCTGTAGGGATAACGTAATTGTTTTGTCCTAACTGCTTCTTTGCAGAATGGTTGGGCTGATCCTAAATTTCATGTGGAAACTCAAGAGATGAAGAATAGCCAAAGCAGTCTTCAAAGAGGGGGAACAAAGCCAGAGGACTCATGCTTTCTGACATCAGAACTTTATATTATAATCCAGATTCTGTATTGCAGGCATAAAGTTAGACCCGTGCATTAGACAGCTTTCCACTACTGTTATAAAATAACTGATATTATCAACTGAAAAAGATTTAGATTTTATTTTGGCCTGCAGTTTTGAAGGTTTCAAGCCATGGTTACTTGTCCTTGATGCTTTTGTGTCTGTGACAGCCCATGGCCCACAAGGCTTTCGAACTTCCTAGGGTGAGGACCTTGAAGAGTGGTGAGAAGGTGAAGAAATTAAGACAAGATACAGAAAGCTGGGATCATCCTCTCTCTGGATGGGAGGAAAGGACTGGTCAACCACCACAGTGCATTTATTTATACATTCAGAAGGTTGATGCCATGTGACACTCCTTTGCCTAGCAGTGTGCCTGCATGATGGTCTAAAGGCTTGTTGTTCTCTGGACTGGAGCACCTTGTTCACATTGCTTGCCTCGGGTGATCTTTGTTCCTGGGATGGGCCTTGCTCCAGCCCTACTCTGGTCCCACATGTGTGATCGACCTCCAGCTTCAGCTGCTCCCCGCATGTGGCAAGACATAGAATATCATGGTAGAGGAAACCTGTTTACTTCATGAGGATGAATGAGAGAGAAAGCATTCAGAGTCCCATAAATGCCTTTCAGGACATTGATTTTTTTTGTTTTTGAGACAGGATTTTTGTTGTTGTTATTTTTGTTTTGTTTTTGAGACATCACTTTGTAATTCAGGCTGGCTTTGAACTCACTTTGTAGCCCAGCTTGGTTTCAAACTTGCAGCAATCCAACTGCCTCAGTCTCCAGAGTGCTCCAGCGTGCCCAATCTCCAGACTGGAAGATGAGGATTTCTACTAAGCCTTACCTCTTGCAGCTTTATAACTTCAGAATGTAAAGCTGGGGCTAAGTCTTTAACACATGGGGCTTAATGGAAGGCATTTAAGATCCATACTGTAACAGCACATAATTAAAGGGATAGAATTGAAGTTTGGAATCAAACCCATATATTTACAGTCAGGTAATTTTTGACAAGGGTGTCAAGACCATTCAGTGGAGGAAGAATGGTCTTTTCTGAACAGATGATTGTAGGGAAACTGGATATCCACATTTATTTGGATCCTCCCTCATACCATATATCAAATTAATTCAAAACGGATCATAGACCTAAACATAAAAGAGGAAACTCTTAGAGAAAAACATAGCCATGGTTGATGGCACACAAGTAATCTAAGCTACTTGGGAGACTGAGGCAGGAGGATTATAAATTTGAGCCTAGTCTGGGCACTTCAGTGAATCCCTGTCTCAAAATAAAAAATAGCTGAAGTAATAGAGTACTTTCCTAGCATACCTGAGGCCCTGGAGTTTGATTCTCAGTACTGAAAAATGAGATGAGACGAGATGAGACGAGATACTCAAATGACAACAGCAAACTGTTAGAAGCAAATATAGGTGTAAATTTTCTTGACCTATTTATAGTTATAAAGCCTGCTGAGATATGACACCAGAAGACACAAGTTACAAAAGAATAAATTAGACTTCATCAAAATGATAAACTGTTGTGCTTCAGTGGATATACCAAGAATCAAATGACTACTGACAAAAATGAGAAAAACTATTTGCAAGTCATATGTCCTATGATTTCTGTTTAGAATAAAGTAGAACTTTTTATTATAAGATACCCCAGATACATTGCTAAGTGGTAGAAGTTTTTTGGGATGACAAAAATATTGTAAATTGATTTTGGCAATAAATGTACAATTCTTTGAACAGTAAGATTCATTGAATTTTGTACTTTCAGTGGCAAATTATAGGGTATGTGCCTTGTATTTTTATAATGCTTTTATGTTAAAAATAAGTAGAACTATACAATATATAGAAGAATAGAAATTTTGTGAGAACCGGGTAGTGGAAGAAATCATTTTAATTATGACCTCAAGGTACAGGTGGAAGTGAAATGAGAAATATTTTATTTTGGCCAATAAATGCTACTTTCACAAAAACCTGGAAAAAATCTTTCTTTTCTTCCCTCTATGCTGTGAAATGAACAGAAGCAAGAGATGCCTGTAAATATCAGTAGAAAGTAATTTGTGCCAGTTCACTTTCCCCTTCCTGATTCAAGTTGCTGCCAAATCCTATAAGGGCAGCATAGATGAATAAGAAACTCACATTAGGGTCCACAGCTTTCTAAAGTGACCTTGAAATTTAAGGAGACTTTATATATACTAAATTCTGAAGTGAGAAAAAAGGTTAATTTATAGACTCATGAAATTTTAGGCTCTGTTTTAGTTACAGTGACTGTATCTTACCCTCAAATAGTCATATATTTTGTTTGTACATTTTACTGGTCTAGACTTAGAATGGCATCCAGTGCTGAGTTTTTTCTTTTGCTGGTACTGGGGATGAACCCCAAGGCTTCATGGATGCAGTGTAGGTACTTTGCCACTGAGCTCTACACCTCAGCCCCCAGTGCTGACTCCTTGACTCTGCTAGAACAAGTAGGAGGCTCAGGGTGTGTGTCGTCTGAAGGTTGCACACTTACATGTTTGACTGTTGGTGCTGCCCTGTGGTTATGGACTTAATCCTGCATATGAGTCCTTCTGTATCTGTAGTCTGCACATCTTCACAGTGTAGTGTCTGCGCCCCCAAGGCAGGCATCCTGAAAGAGTGAAAGTAGGGGCAGCTGACTGCCTTTTATCATTGGTCTGTAGAAGTCGTGCACTGTCATTTCTGCTGAGGCATCACAATGTCCTGTTCAGATGTGAGTGGAGGGAAATAATTTTAGTGCTTAATAGAGAGGGACATTATATTGGAAGAGCATAAAACACTGCTCTGGAGATACCACTGTGGAAGGGGGCCTCAGCTTACCGATGAAGACAACAATGAGAAGAGGTGTGTAGCATGGGCACAGTGGTATTCTATTTTGTGGCCAGGTTGGGGTAGAAGTTTAGTTTTCTAGTGTTTAGGCTTGGGTCTTTCCTGCTGTACCACTCTGCTCCCATTTCCTGATCACTTGGTCATTCACTCAGTCATGTACACTTGCCATGTATTATAAACAAGTGACCTGGGAGCTGATGATAATAGGCAAAGCTTTTGGTAGAGTCCTGGCATGTATTGGCCTGCAGAGGATGCTTCCCAACCCTTCCTTTCTCCAGCTTGGTTTTTATCAGAAAGCTTACTTGACTATTCAGTGAGGAACCACACTTCCTAGCATTTAGAAATTAAGTGGCAAATTTAATTGAAGATTTTTATTTGCTGTTTTTCAGGTGCTCAGAATTTTGACGTCATACGGCTATCAACTTACAGAACAGCTTGCAAATTACGATTTGTACAAAAACGATGCAACCGTAAGTCATTTTTTCCTCATTACCATGATGGCAGTTAGGTAAAGGATATTTTAATATCCTTTATTTCATATTCTTATGCTAATTGAATTGTTTTTGTTTTATTTATTAGCATATAAACTTTATAATGGAAAGAACTCATCATTTTAATCCTGTATTCTTAAAATTTTAACAAACTCAATAATGTAATTAGTTTTGAGGCAGGCAAGATGTTAATGTTAAGTGGAAGAATTGATTTTTTTTTCTTGTTAATATTAATGAAATTAATATAATTTGTTCGCTTCTGGAGGAAAAGAAAGTGTTTTCATAAAGATGTAATTATTTTCTTGAGTTGAATATAGCATAAATCAAACTTTTCTAATAGTAATTGCTATCATATGAGTTATAAACTAGTGTGTATATGTATCTGTGGTATATTAATCTCTATGAAGATGAACTCACTTATGAATTATAGTGCTTTTCTTGTGTGCATGTCTGTGCACACTCCTGTGAGAAACTATAATGGAAAGAACATTAACCTAAGGGTTGAAATCTTCAGTTTATACTGAGTTTTACCATATAAACAAATGACTTGAGCAGGTCATAGTATGTCTGATAACTTCTACCACTTACAGATAATAGTGTAAAGTTCTCTCCAAGAATTTGTCCTGTCCTAGATTGAAGTCATGATTCTTTCTTCAGTGATTTCCCAAAGTGTTATTTTTCATATTATGGGTGTAACCCGTTAATGTTTTATGAAATAATTTTGGTGGTTGTAGCCATAATTGAAAGTGTGTAATACCAAAGAAAAAGAAAAATATTAGAGAGCAGCTTATACATGGAAAATATTTTGTGTAACTCTTGTATATCTAGATGTGTATGTGTGATGATTTGAATGTACTTCTGTGGGTTGTGGCTAAAACATTTGAAAACCACTGTTAGTAACTATTATAATTCTTCTCATAATAATTCATGGAAATCAGTAATCTATGTCTGGAGTGTTGAAAGCCTAAACTAGATTAGTGGCATTAGCAATGTAAAAATAAAACTTGCATTTTTCTGAGAGTTTTATTTTGTTGCCTTTCACATATGATTCTACAGTTTACCTTGAAATTTTGGGGGGTATCTGTGCAATATGAGTAGAAGTTAACCATCAGTTTTGTCCATATGTATGTTTCATGGTCCCTATACCATTCATTGAAAAGGTCATTCTGTTTCTTTACTGTCAGAAAATCCTCTCATATTCATTGGGAGAAAAGTACAAGAGTATTTATAGCAGTGTCCATATGTGAGAAGATATATTTGTGACCATCTTGTTTTCCATAAGCCAGTGTTTTGGGTTGTGTCTAGATGTTCCCCCAAACCTGCATATGGTCATAGGTGGGGCTTTTCAGAGGTGACTGGATCTAGAGTGTGTGATGCTGGGATTAAGTGTGTGATTACTAAATTAGTTCACTGATTGATTTGGCATAGTTCTGGGTGTGGACAATGGGAATGTCCACTTTGGGTATGAGTGCATGCCCTGAGGGGAATATAAGGGACAAAAAGAGAACTGTTTTCACGGCTGCTGCCTCTTTGTTACTTCACTGCTTTGCTGCCTTTTACCTGCCATGAACTGTTTTCTCCTCTGCGATGCCTCTCTGCCATGCCACCCTGCCTTGGAGCTGCCAGCTATGAACTGAAACCTCTGCATATTGTGAGCTGAAATAAACTTTTACTCCTTTAACTTTGCACATAGAATATTTTGTGTCAGCAATGAGAAGAGTAAGACAGTTGGTCTGTCTTTGCACCAACATCATTGTGTTCTAACAGCCAACATTATAGTTCTGTATGTATGTACATATGTATGTGTGTATGTATAGTTTTATACGTATGATAAGTCAGCTTGAAGTCAGGTAGAACAAGTTTTCCTACTTTATTCTGTTTGGTTTTTTTAAAAAAAATCTGATACACTTGCGGCATTTTGACTTTTCTTGATATAAAGTTTACAATCTGCTTGTCACTTGCTACTAGAAATGAAATAAAATTTGAGATTTCTTTATTTCAAGTATAGTTTACATATAATGTACTATTATACTTCTTTAATGTCTAGTCCTACTGGGATTTTGATTGAGACTGCTTGAATCTGTAGATCAAATTAAGGAGAATTGGCATATTTCCAATATTGAAATTTCCTCCTGGTACACATGGTATTGCAATCCTCTGTTTATTTGGGTCCTAAGTTTCTACCAATTATATTTTGTAGTGATATTGCACAGCCTTCATTGAATTTATTCCTAGGTTTTTGTGACTTTTGATATTTTTAAATTTTCATTGTGTATCACTGAAATATAAGACATAAAATGACTTATATTTTGTTCTTTTATCTAGCAGTTGTTCTGGATCCACATATTTTAGTAACTTATCTGTCACATGTTTATGATATTCTGTGTGCACAGTTTCATTTCTGGTTAATGACTTATATTTATTTCTAATACTTATACTATATTTATTTTTAATGCTTATTATTACTTTATCCTGAATATTTATATTGGTTAGGCATCAACTACAGTAGCAATGGTGGTAGTGGCATCTTTATCTCACTCCCAATATTGGAGCAAAAGCTTTCAGCATTTCCCTTGGACGTGATAGGTTTGCTGTAGGATCTTTACAGATACATAGCCTTAGCCAGATTAACCAGGTTCACTTGGAGGGTGTTTTTTCATTTCTAAGAGTAAGGTTTATTTTAAAAATTGTCTTTTTCACTGGGCATGGTGCTGCATGCCTGTAATCCCAGCACACAAGATGCTGAGGCAGGAGGATCACTCCAAGTTAAAGGCCAGTCTGGGCTACAGGGTGAGTCAAGACCAGCCTGAACTGCCCAGAGAAACCCTGTCTGAAAAAGACACCCCCCCCCAAAAAGTATTTTTGATAAGGACTTCTTAGTTTCATTTTGATTGCATGGTTCATATGAGTTTAATCCTTTGAAATGTGTTGAGATTTACTTAACAGCTCAGGTTATGGTCAGTTTTTATTTTATTTTGTGTCCTGGGGATGACTTCACACATGTGAGGCAAGCGTTCTACCGCAGAGCACTGGCTCATAGTCATTTTTTATATGTATTCCTCGTGTTCTTGAAAAATAAAGGATATTCTCTCTCTCTGTCTGTCTCTGTCTCTGTCTCTGTCTCTGTCTCTGTCTCTGTCTCTGTCTCTCTCTCTCTCTCTCTCTTCATACTGGAACAGGGAACTGAATTCATGACCTCATGCTTGCCAGTCAGGCACTGTGCCGCTAACCTATATCCCTGGCCCAGCATATTCTTTAGTCATTGAGAGCTTTGCTCAATATAAGGCCTATTCATTTCTTTTTATGGCTGAATAATATTCTTTTCCATGTATTTGCTAGATTTTGTTTATCCACTCAACATTGATGGACGTTTGGGTTGTTTCTACTTTTTTCTTCTTTTTTGGTGGTACTGGGAATTGAATGCAAGGCCTCATGCATGCTAGGTAAGTGCACTACCATTCCCAGTCATTTTTATTTTATTTTGAGCTAGGGTCTCACTGAATTGCTCAGATTGGACTCAAACTTCTGATCCTTCTGCCTTAGCCTCCCAAGTAGCTAGGATTACAGTTGTGTGCCACCACATCCAACTCTGCTTTTTGATTTTTATGAATAATTTGGTTGAATAATATGACAATTTCAGTTTCCCCAAATATTCACCAACACTTGATATTTTCTATATAAAAATTATAAGATCATCTTAGTGGGTATGAAGTATTAT
>RJWT010048091.1:0-11198 GCA_004365215.1 Cuniculus paca | reverse complement strand
GATAGGAAAGGAAGAAGTTAAATTATCACTATTTGCTAATGACATGATACTCTACATAGAAGACCCTCAAAACTCCATAGAAAGACTTCTGGATGTCATAACCAAATTCAGTAATGTAGCTGGATACAAAATCAATACTCAGAAATCAATAGCATTCCTGTACACAAACAACAAATGCACTGAGAAAGAAATAAGAGAAACCATACCCTTCACAATAGCATCCAAAAAAATGAAATACTTAGGAATCAACCTAACAAAGGAAGCAAAAGATCTATTCAATGAAAATTACAGTACTCTGAAAAAAGAAATCAAAGAGGATCTCAGAAAATGGAAAGACATTCCATGCTCATGGATAGGAAGAACAAACATTGTGAAAATGGCCATTTTCCCAAAATTATTATACAGATTTAATGTAATTCCCATCCAAATACCATTAGCATACCTCACAGATCTAGAGAAATCATTCTTAAAATTCATCTGGAACTACAAAAGACCTAAAATAGCAAAGGCACTTCTGGGCAGCAAGGGCAGGACAGGAGGCATCACAATCCCAGACTTGAAATTATACTACAAAGATACTGTAATAAAATCAGCATGGTACTGGAATCAAAACAGACCTGAGGATCAATGGAATAGATTAGAAGATACAACCCCAAGTACACACTCAGCCACCTTATCTTTGACAAAGGGGTCAAACATGTTCACTGGAAGAAAGATAGCCTCTTTAATAAATGGTGCTGGAAAAACTGGCTTTCCATATGCTGAAAACTAAAACTAGACCCAAGCCCATCACCATGCACTAAACTAAAGTCAAAAATGGATCAAAGATCTAAATATTAAAACAGAAACACTAAATCTGCTGGAAAACAAAGTAGGTAGAAATCTTGAAGACATAGGGGTAGGTGGAGAATTCATGAACAAAAGTCAAACTGCACTGGAAACACTTCCCAGAATCAACAACTCGGATCTCGTCTTGTTAAAAAGTTTTTGCATGTCAAAAGAAATCTCCAACAGAGTGAAAAGAAAACCCCCTAACTGGGAAAAAAATCTTAGTCAACTGTCCTTCAGACAAAGGTCTTCTATCTAAAACATATAAAGAATTAAAAAATATCAGGCCCTCGAAATTCAAAGACCCAATCCAAAAATGGGCATCTGAGATGAAAACACACTTCTCAGCTGAACAAATACGAGTGGCAAATAAACAAATGAAAAAATGTTCAGCATCATTGGTCATTAGAGAAATGCAAATTAAAACAACTCTGGAGTGAGATTCGATCTCACTCCAGAAAGAATGGCCGGGATCAAGAAAACCACCAATAACAAATGCTGGAGAGGCTGTGGGGAAAAAGAAACCCTTCTCCACTGTTGGTGGGAGTGCAGACTGGTGCAGCCACTGTGGAAATCAGTCTGGAGGTTTCTCAAAAAGCTAGGATTGGAAGTCCCATTTAACCCAGCTATTCTGCTTCTGGGCATATTCCCAGAAGAAGTGAAATCAGCTTACCACAGTGATATATGTGCACCCATGTTTATAGCAGCACAATTTGTAATAGCCAAATCTTAGAAACAACCCAAATGCCCATCCATTGAGGAATGGATAAAAAAGATGTAGCACTTTTATACAATGAAGTACTATTCAGCTATAAAGAAGGATCACATCGAGGCTTTTATAGGTAAATGGATGTGACTTGAGACCATACTCATAAGTGAAATAAATCAAACTCACATGTGTAAACACCGCATCATCTCCCTAGTGTAAGAAACTGAAAGACTCAGTAAGACACAAAATTCCTGATAAACATGGAGTAAACATTCTGAAGTCCAATGGTGCTTTTATTCTTTGATTTGATTGGTTTAAGTCTCTTTTCTACTATTCAATTGCAATATGTGAGAAGATAGGAACAGCTCTTTTGAGGAAAACAGGGGACACTAAGGTAGCCATTGCTGATTTCTTGTTGTCTGATTTGAAGGCCTGTAATGCTTTCACTCATTTGTTTTATCTGTTTTTATATTATTTTGTTTTGTTTCAGTTTATTGTGTGTGAATGTATGAACAACCATTTTGAAGAAGGCTGGAGACACTAGGCTAGCCATTGTTAATCTCCTGTTGTTATGTTTTGAAGACCTGTGTTGCTTGTAGTGTTCTGCTCTGAAATGATATGTTGTGTTTGACTCTATTCTGTTTTGTTTTGTTTGCTTTGTTTTGTTTTGTTCTTTTTAAAATAAAATTTTAAAAAAAAGAAACCACTCACTCATTGAATAACAGGAATTTTTTTCAATCATTTTTTAAAAATTTTCCTACTTTGAGATATTTTTATCTTTCCTTCAGCTGCTTTTTTCAAGGTTACTCGATAGTACCTCCAAGTGTCTCTCTGCTGGGAAGATCAGTTGAGACCTAAAAGAACGAAGCATTGGGGTACCCAACAAGTAAAGAAGGCTGGGGAGCCATTGACTATTAGTAGGTAGTAGGGGAAACTGTAAATCTGAACTAAGCTTTCATGACCTATCACATAAATAAACTTTTTTTTTTTACTTCTTTTAGTTTTTCCCCTTTTATCTTTTCCCTTCAGTTTTTTTTCTCTTCTCTCTTTCTTTTTTCTCCTGGTTTTACTGTTTATCTGTTTTCTTCTTTTCTTGTTAGTTCTTTCTAGTTCTCTGTCACTGCTAATTCCCTCTTTCTCCTTAATAGGATTCCATCATACTTTTCTCTCTTCTCATATCCCATGGATTGATTTTTCAAATTTTGCTTTTATTCATCATCCATTGTCCAGTTCCCCACCCTCTCCATCTTTCCTAGAAAAATTACTAACCTTTGTTAATATCTAAATAAAATTAAGTTTGTGCTTGCTATTGTATACCGTGATTTTTTAGTAGAAATAAAGTTGTTTCATTTGGTAGGTCTCTCCTGTAAGTCAATAGTAAGTTAATATTTGGTTTGTCTTTGTGCTCATACTGTAATTATAAACCTCTTTTCTCTGGACAAAGGTAGTACTTTATTTGTCATTTGCGGTTGTCAATATTCAATTTGTATTAAATATTATAATTGATGCTGATTTTATTACCATAACAAAGGTATCATACCTGTTGTTATTAATTGGCTTTCTTGAGATGCTAAAATCTAGATTGCCTAGGGGTCATTAACAATACTGCAGCCCATTCTGGGAGAACTGGGTTTTAGGTCAAACATGATACAACCTCCTATCTCAAATAAACAGAGGTGGTTGTGATATAGGAGAAAGAAACTTTTAACCTGGTACAAGTTCGTGTTCTCTAAAATCAAAGAATGAATTTTAGGAATAATGGAGGTTAAGAGCAGAATATATTTATTGGGAAAAAGAAAGAAAGCTTCTGTCAGAGGGACAGAAGGGGTCCCAAGTGGGTTGCCAAAGACTCTGTCTTTTTTAGGGACTTTTATAGAGTAAAATCATGAGGTGAGACAGGTCCAAGGTGGGGAAAAATGGGAATTCCTAAGGTGGCCATAAGGTGGGACAGACCTGTGGTTAACCAATAAGATTAATTGCTCAGGTAAAATTAAGTCTGGGACAAATGGGGAAGCGAGTCACATAACCAGCGAGCATGTTTAAGGAGCAGTGACTCTTCCCCTAGGGGGTCAAAATAGGCGACTCCTGGCTTCCTCAGGAAGCTACAGACCTATTTAGAATATCAGTCCTCTGGAAGTGGGTGCGTTTGTTTGATCTGTTGTCCCAGGTCCGGACCACAGCAGGAGGTGTTCCTCTCCTTTACAGTTGCAAGGTATCTGGGTTTTTGCATTGGCTCCTTGGAGGACCTGGCCCTGTCTGACCACCTGTAATAATTCTAACTAATTCAGCTGTCTATAACAGTTGGATTCCGACACAAAGGCAAAGGCCAGTAGTTAGCCACACCCAAAGAACATCACAGAAAAGCAGACATTAACTAAAAAATTCTCCACACAAGAAACAAAGCTCTCCCCTACAATAAGTCTGCAAGCCTCAGACACAAAACAAACAAAAATAGAAACATGAGCAGATAGACCAACAAAGTGCCTGCAAAAATGCCCAACTTTCCTGAAGCTGATCCATGTAACAATGGAGGGGAGGAAACCAAACATCCTCACACTGGAATTACCCAAAATGATGTCTGGGGGAGTACAAAATAGTTCAATAAAGCAATTGACAAGATCATACAAAATATAAGTAACAAAATTAAACAAAATCAGCAATAAACCTAAAGAAGACACTGATAAGACTAAAAAGATAAAATAGCTAAATTAAACAACACAACACATACATCACCAGCATAGGAAAGGGTCAGTCTAAAAAAGTGTTCCAAATAGAAATTCAAGAGATAAAAACCGTAAATTTTAATTAATAATTGTATTGAAAGCATGGGGAGCAGAATTTACCAATGTGAGGACAGTCTCAGAACTAGAAAACAGGGCCATTGACAGTGACCAATTAATGAAAGACATCTTAAAAAAAAACTAGAAAACCTGAAAAACTAAACCAACAGCTCCTAGATGATGCACAAATAATATAAAAAAATCAGAAGACAACACAAATAATATAAAAACCTGTTTGCTAAAATAATAGCTGAAAACTTTCCAAATAAGGTAAAAGAATTTAACATACACATAAGTGAACCATATAGAATCCCAAATAGCCAAGATGAGAAAAGAAACTCCCCACAGCACATCATATTCAAAATTCCAGAAGTCTAACACAAGAACAGGTTGCTAAAAGGCAGTTCGTAAAAAGCAGAAAATTACTTACAAAGGAAAGCCCATTAGAATTGCAGCAGACTTCTCCACAAACTTCAAGACTTAAAGGCCAGGCAAGCTTGGAGTGAACTTTCAAGACTCCCCCCTCAAAAAAACTAACCCAAACTGACATATTCTGCAAAACTATCTTTCAAAAGTGATGGAGAAATAAAACACTTTCAAGATAAAGAGCCCCTAAAGAAATACATGACCAGCAAGCCAGCACTTCAGAAAATTTTCAAGGACACCCTGGAAAGAGACAATAAAATTAACAATGAGAAAAAGGATATTAGAATTAATACACCAAGTAGGCAGTTAAGCAGAAGGTAAAGACAGAATCAACACCACGAAAATAAGGCAATGACAGGAATAAGTCAATATTGATCAGTAATAACTCTCAATGTAAATAATCTCAATTCCCCAATTAAAAAACACAAACTGGAAGAGTGAATTAAGAAACAAAATCCAACAACAGTATGCTTTATACATGAAAGTCTCATGGACTAAAAATATCATTGGATGGAAAACAATATTCCATGCAGTAGGACCTGAAAATAGCAGTGTGTAGAAATCTTGTATTCAGAATGTCAGAGGATGGCTAGACCCCTAGATACCTGCAAGAGGAATGGCAGGGAATAAGAAAGACTAAGAGACAATAGTCAAGGTACAATGGGACCAAGAGATTGCTTCCAGTGAACAGGTTCAGCAATCTCCAGGGTCAACTCACTTTTATTAGCCTGCAAGAAGTACAGGGGATTGGATTATGCATCATTCGTGGAATGCTTGAAAGAGATTTTGAAAAATAAGGAACAGGTGTAACTTCAAAAGTGAGAAAGGTGAAATGCAGACCAACCCCTTCTCCATACTCAGATTAATTCACAGGTTAATAGGGAACTAGCTTTCTTTCTATTGTGCTCAGTGGATGTTATCTTGTCCTGAGAGCACCTTGATTATGAGTTTTCCCCACACAGCCAGAAAACATCTAGCTTTCCACACAGTTTTCCATTCCTGAAGCAAGACAAGTGCCTCAGAACTGTGGGGCTTAGGTCAGCATCTTAACCCTTATACACCCCAGTCTCCAACAGTTCCCACTTTTTGTTTTGTAGTTGTAAAATTCAAAACAACATGATGTGAGGTTGCAGAGCTTCCAAACATTGTCAGGTTTTGTTTTCCTTGTGACAAAGGAGGAGCAAAAATAAGAGTCACACATATTAATACATCCAATTCAATATAAGTTCCAAAAAGGACTTTGAGGCAATGCCACAGATTAAGTTGATCAAGGGTATCAGTCAATTTATCCCAATCTTGAATTTGTTCATCAAATTTTTGTGACTGTCAAGATATGGATAATACTTCTTTTCATAAGGCTTTTAAATCCATGGTTATTTTTTATGTATATCACCTTGGATGTGTTGGATGTGAACACAAGGATGGACAGATGGATTATAAGGAAGAGGAGTTATACAACATCGGGTAATATCAAAATGGCATCAGAGGCCCTGTTGTAATTGCAGACTTTCTATGTGATCTCCCATTCACATAAAGGTCATCACTAAAACACTGATTTGTGATCATAATTCAGCATCAATGGAATGTTGTATATTCCAAGCGTTTTCTGCAGTTTTTGTCCAATTGTCTACAAACTAAGCTAGTCTATATAGAATGAGTGAGACCTACAGAAGATACAGCAACACCAGAAGTGAGCAATACCAGAGAAACTATTCCTGCAATCATCAATCCTATCATTCACTTTATTTTATAAATAAGATGATCAAACAAAAATCACAGCAGGACTATCAACCCATGGCTCTGTAAGATTTACTGGTATCCAAACTCCAGGCATGTGCCCCAAGAATAAAAATGTCTTATTTATTAAGGTCCCAGTTGGCATACAATGACTCAATGAACATTTTTTGCATGTAAAAGAGGTGACAATTCATTAAACAGTTCCATACAAGAAGACATAGGGTTATATGTGCATATAAAAAATTGGGTAGTTTTGATTTTTTTTTTTCAACATGAATGCTAGAAGTACTTGTAGTGGACTTGTCTAAATGTCCTATCCATTTTTGTGCAATTAATAAGAAAAAGTCAATTTTCAAAATGTCTTTTGTAAGGGGCCAAGTTTGCCATTAATAATAGACTAAAGCTGGCCTGGTGATACACCATTTTCTCCTCAGGCAAAGTGTATTTTGCAGAGGTGTTTCTCCCATAATAATTAGTACACCAGCACCAGGATGCTTCATGCCAATCTGAACAGTTGTCATCTCTTCCATCTAGTCCCCCTTGAGGACTCCAATCAATGAATTCAAATGATTTAGATACATTTCTTATCCTCTTTCTTCTCTGCAAAATGTCCAGAGTGGGTGAGTGGGGATCATATGCATCATTACAAGATGCATATATTGTACCAAGTGGAACACTAGATGCAGAATGACTAATCCATTCCCTAAATATATTAATAGAGCCTGTCCCTCTAAGTATTAATTGTTTTTCAGATGAGCCATCTAGAATTAAGGATAAGCAGGCAGACAATAATTAGATTGCAAGGATCTATATTCAACACATAAATGTGAATATAGAAAATGAGATGTATAAATTACAGTGATACAGGAACTAACAAATTCCAGGGCCATAAAAGGTCCCAAGACCCAATCCAATTGATCATGGTAGATTTCAGGGGAGAAATCAGCCCACATAAGGGGTTGCAGCAAAGGAGGATTAGGCACATATGCCCAATACCCCCCATTGAAAATGGGCTTATACATATGGTACAGATGATGGCCATCATTGCAGCAAACATATTTTCTGGAGTTCATGTAAGACCCTGAGTTGCCACCAATTTCTCAGCCTCCTGAGTTGTCTTTTTTATTTGCCCCCACATTATGGATTTTGCTGCTTTTATGGTCATCATCATACCAGTCATTGGCTGGGTTGTCACCAGTGAAGTGGTTTCCTCTAGAGTTAGCTGTAAGAAAGTTTGTACCACCAGGTCCAGGGACAGTAGGCTCCACCACAGGACTGGGATGTCCCTCTTTCCATGGTTGCACATTCTGGGAAGGCAGACACAGTGGCATCCCATTATCTGTCAATATACAAGCATATCATCATTCCCATGTTATTAACTGCACCAGGCCATTCCACCTACCTGATTGAGAATTTTTCCACAAAACTTGTGCTCTAGGCATAGTTTTTGATTCAAGCTTTTGCCAGTGAAGTTCAGATGAAATAAGGTTAATTTATGTGTGCTGAGTCAAAATATTTAAAGTAAAGGTGGCAAGGTCTAATTTTGCTTGGAGAGGTAGCTGTAATCCCCTTCTTTTGTTTTTGTAATTGAGTCTTTAAGGAGAGATGTTCACATTCTATGACTGCTTGGCCTTGCAGATTATAAGGAATACCCATGATGTGTTTAAAAATGCCAAAGTTGAAAAAAGGAAGATAAAGTCTTATTAACATATGAAGCTATTTTAACAGTTTTAATTGTATGGGGGACTCCATACTAGCAAAAGCAGATAGACAGTGTTGTGAAAAATTTCCCAACTTCTTGCCACTATGACAAGTAGCATGGATCATATGAGAGTAAGTTTAGATACATGAACATATCGTAATCATCCAAATGATGAGATGTAAGCATTGTCTGTAATTATTGTCTGCCTGCTTATCCTATTTGCCAAAGTTTGTTTTGTTGAAGGTCTTTGAGATTGTATCCTTCAGTAGGAACAGGAGGAGGGACATGCTGATAAGTAGCCCATGACAAAATAAAAAAATATTTCTAGCTTGTGAACAAGATAATTGGAATTCTTTTGTTAGGGCTCTACTATTTCGAGGATGGTATGTATGGAATTGTCTAGCTAGATCAAAGGGAGCAATGTAAGCCACTAAGAAATCAGCTTGTACCTTGCCATAAGCCAAGGGTCCTAAAAGGTTAGAGTGGAATCTAATATGTCTGATATATAAGAGGTTAGAATGACTTTGAATTGCCCATTGTAATTTACAGAACACATTATGTAAGAGAGGATCTAAAGTAGCTTTCCAAATAGCACATTCTAATCACTGGGTAAGGAACAGTGCCTAGACCGAGTCACTAATATTTACAGGAGCAAGTTTGGTAAATTCTATAATATATTTGATGGCAGTTACTTCTGACCTCTGAGCCAATAGTCCAGGGGTCAGAATAACATGCTGAAAATCCATACTCCAGATAGCTGCCTTTCCTTTTGAGAAGTCATCTATAAAATAAGTTTGTGCATCAAAAATGGGGTCCAACCATAGTTCTGTTCCACCTCATACTTACTTGCCTTGCAAGTTCCCATTTTTCCCCATCTTGGACCTGTCTCACTTCAAGGTTTTATTACATAAAACTCCCTAGAAAAAACAGAGTCCTTGGCAACCCACTCAGGACCCCTTCTCTGTCTCTTTCAGACAGAAGCTTTCTTTCTCTAAAATATTCTGCTCTTAACTCCACAAAGGGGGGGGTCTAATTGTATAATCTAGGAATGATCCAGAGATGTTCTAGAAAAAACTGAAAAACAGGATCATTAGGAAAGTAGTCCCTATGTCCTATGAAGTCACCAAAGCAACTTGAAAATAAATGCCTTGCTGTAATAAATTTGTATGTTGGGATAATTCTAAGAGTAAAATGATCTTAGAAAGGGCATTGGCAAATAACTGATTACAACAAATTCTCCTAGCTATCACAATTTTTGCTATTTGTTCAGTATACAACAGTAAAGTTTTTTTTATTATCCTATTAGTAAGACAAAACAACTCAATGGAGAATAACTGAAAGTTATTAAAAACTGTCCTAATAGACCAGTAAGGGAGTGAGGGGTGTCTAAAACACATAAAACAAGAGATCAGTGGTCATTTACTCAATACACTTGTCATTCCTGTAACATTCTTTTTACCAACCGTAATTCTTTCTGTGATTCAGGAGCCAATTGTTGAAGGGAATTCACATGAGGAGCACCTTGTAGAGTATTATATAAATATTTTCATTGATACATAGAATACCTAATTGTAGTCAAATCCAATTTGTATCTCCCAATAAATTTTGAAAGCCATCTAAAGTAAATAAGTGATCTTGTCTCATTTTTATCTTTTGAGGCCTCACTACCTGTTCTGTGAGTAGGGTCCTTAAACAAACACAAGGGCTAGAGCACTATACCTTTTCAGGAGCTATGCAAAGACCATGATTCTTAAGGTCCTTCTTTACTTTAGCAAACAAGGAGTGTACCTGTGGACAACAAAATGTCATCCATATAGTGAATGATACAAGCTTGAGGATATTTCTGTTGAGCAGGCTGTAAAGCTAGACTTAGAAAATTCTTGCATAGTGTGGGGATATTCATTCCCTGAGGCAAAACTGTCCACTGATATCTACTCATAAACTCTTTGAAATTGAGGCTAGGTACAAGCAAAGCAAAATGCTGGCAATTGGGGGATATAAAGAAATTATGAAAACTCAATCTTTAAGGTCAATAATTAATGGCCACTCTCAGAGGACATCTGCTAAGGATGGGAGACCAGACTTCAAAGCCCCCATTGGCTTTAAGCAGGCATTTACAGCCCTTAAATCCTGTAACAACCTCCGTTTCCTGGATTTCTTTGGGATTACAAACACAGGAGTGTCCCAGGGACTGTTAGATGGTCTAAATGTTCTAACTGAATTTGTTCTTATACTAGGAAATGTAAGTGTGTTAGCTTCTCTTTATTCAGAGGCCACTGATCCACCCAGACTGGGGTGTCTGTCTTCCATTGGAGTGGCAAGGCTAACCTGGGGGAGAAGCATCAATGACCTGTATCAGAAAGGAGGATAATAGCCTATCCTTGAATGATCCAATCTAGGAGTGACCTATAATGGAATAGTGCTGCCTTGTAGAATTTTTCCTGGACCAAATCCAGATTGATATCCCACCTTTTTCATCACTTGTTCTGCCACACTAATGGGTTAATTAGCAAAATTTCCCATTCTCTGGAAAGATCTCTTGCCCATAAATTTACTGGTAAGGTGCCACATAAGGTTAAAAAGTCCCAGTTTGATTTTCTGGTCCTAACCAGAGTTAGAGAGTTGCGCTCAGTAACAACTGCTGAGAAGAACTGAGTCCTACTTATAAGGCAGTGGTGACCACAGGATGCCAACAGGCAGGCCATTGCTCAATGGCCATAGCAGCAGTGTTTGCTTCAGTGTCCAGTAAGCCCTGAAAATACTTTCCTTTTATTTTTACCTTGCACATGGGCCTCCCTTCATTTAATTCTTAAGTAAAATAGATTGCTTGACTCGGGGTATTACCAAAGCCCTCTTCCTTTCTTTCTGCTTTCTGTGCTGTGTCAAGGGGAGCCCTGTGATAGGAAGAAGTATCATTTGAGTAACATAATCCCCTGGATCAAAAACCCAAATGTCCATGGAATAAGCCATAACTTGGATTTCTCTCTCATGATCATAGTCAACTACCCCAGGCATC
>RJWT010048090.1:0-11200 GCA_004365215.1 Cuniculus paca | reverse complement strand
CTTCCCTGTCATGAGAAGCCTTCATCGTAATAATTCCTCAGCAGGACTCAGTGGTGTCTTGTAGGCAAAGCTACTGTTTAAGGTTTTTCCAGTGCCCTGACCAAGCTGATGTGTTTATTTCCAGGTCTGATGGAGTCAGCAAGATGGAGGAGACCTGGCTCATGCCTTGTATTTCTTTTAATACAAGATAAAAGGGGAGGAGAGAGGTGCACAGGTGGAGCCTGCAGCGAGGAGAATGGAAATGAAGAGAAGCCGTATGTGTGACTCAGCTGAGGGGTTTGATTTTGTTCACTTTGGTTTTCTGCAGCATGGTGCCTTGCTGTCACTGGGGCCAGGGACTCCTCGATTTCATTCTGAACATTTACTTTTCACTGTAAGGAAGGTGACTGTCTCCTGTGCCTCATTTGTCGCTAGTTTGTGATGAGACAGAGTTGAAAGCTCAGAGATACATGTAACTCATGCCTTCTCATACCTGTTTCCAAAAGCAAACTCAACCTGACAAGCCAAGTATCTGTTTGTGCGTTGATTTAAACTGAACTGAATGTGTGCTTTGGACCTCTGAGCGCCCCTGAAATTTGTACATTCAGTTTGTGTGAGTTTGTGCATGTGTATGTGTGTTTAATTGTGACAGCACTGAAAATCGAGGTGGAGACTGGCTATATCCAATAAGAGAGTGCTGAATACAGGTTTTGGGGGGATGGTATAAAGTGCAGACTCACACGACTTATTCCCTTTAGTAAAGGAAACGTTACCTGTATTTCTATTCTCTTCGTTAGGTCACTGGGAGGGGGAGCAAAAGAATGAGTGCCCAGAGGTGACCAGGCCAGGCTATGACAGGGTTCTCCTTTTCATGTTTCTAATGGTCAGAGGACACCAGTGTCCATGTCTGCAGCTCTGCTGGGGGTCTGACAATAATATGAATCTGTCTGGAGGTTTAGTGGAAGTTGTGTTTTTCTGCAGAGGATGTGTATTTAAAATATGCATTTCCTTGGGTTCCATGGTGCTTGTTTTGGTTTGAAGGTGCTTTCAAATCCAGTAGGTACTGTCTTGGTGAGCGCAGCACGTTAACGCGTGCACTGCCCTGGTCTTGGTTAGCTGCTGCTCCCAGCTGTGAGAGGTCCGTGTGCCAGGACCTAGGAACAAAAATGCTGCAGCTGGTTTCCAGGGATGTGAGCGCAGACACACTTCTGCTTATGTGACTGTTTTTGTAACAAGATTCTTTATCCCTGCAGGAAGCTATGTTCCCTAATTCTGAGGCACGAGGAGGAGTTTATAATCAATGCTCTAAATTTAAATGGAAAGGATAGAAACCTGCAACTGCCCTGTGGTCGTCCCAAATGTTGGTGTTTAGGGCAGAGTAAAGTGGCATTTCTATCCTGGAATGTAAATGGAGGTGAAGGGGATGGGTAAACAGCAAATTGCACTGGGGTCTATTTTTTTAAGTTTCTGATTTAAAACTGAGTTGGTTTCATTGCATGTAAGAGTTCTTTTCAATTTATTCTTTAAATCAAGTCTTTTTGACTCATCAGGTGCAGACTGGATGGTTTGTCAAGGAAGCAATCACTTGATACACTTGGTTTAAACAAAATAGACTCGACTCGTAGGAATGGTCCTACGTGAAGATTACACTGCCTGTGTCTCTTGCTCTGCCCAGGATGATAGATTCAGTGGGAGTTCAATAGGAAGGTATAAAGGATAGCATTTCCAGGCTGCCTGTGAACTTGTTGCTGTGATCTATTGGAGATGGTAATTTAGCTCTTCATCTCAGTCCTGAACTTTCTGTCTTCAGCTCAGCAAGCTGGTTCCATTTCATTGTCCTCCCCTACTCAACTGAGAAAATGGATTTGGAAATTAGCTGGGTATTCTTGGCTATTTCAAAGATCAAGAAATAGAATTTTGTTTCTTTTTCTCATACATAATATATAAAATTTGGAAGTCAGGAGAATTTTATCTAAATATGGCTATAACTAATTAAAATATTATAATATTCAGGACTGAAGTCAAAATATAGCTAAGGAAAACAAACTTACAGATGCTCAAAATCGATGAGTCTTCTGAATTAGCTGAATTCTCAGGGAATTTTCATTACCAACCAGCAGAAATTATGTGGTATTCACTTCCTTTGCAAGGCTTGAAGATTTACTGAATTGCTACTAAAATCTTGTATAAGTTAAGGAAACCTTCCCAGTGACGATTATGCTGCATTTGCTACTGAAGTTTTCTGAATGTTTCCCTGATGTGATAGGGATTTAAACGAGACTCAAGAAAAAACAAGATATTAAAATAGACCACCATGGCCTTGTATAGAATTAGTTGGTACTCACAGGGCTTGAGAAGTGGCAGTTGAATGCAGATATCTTGGAATACGGCTTATCTGCCAAATGACAGATGGTCCCAAGCCAGGAGAGAAAGGCTCGAGAAGATGCTGCCAAGTCTAAGGCTGGTTCTGGAAAGAACTGAGCAGCTGTTTAGTAGTTGTGTTGCCACTGATCATTGGCACAGCTGCTTTTTCATTCTGCCACATCAGTTTGTTACTGTCTTTGCTTTTTATGATGACTCAGACTTGCTCTTTATCACTAAGGATGAAATGTATATGGAGGTTTAATGAGTGCAAATATTCTGTAACAGTTATAATGAATGAATACTTTCTTTTAGCTGAAGGGGCCTCACGCATTAATTTAAATAAAAACATTCGGGGGTTGATTTTTGTTGTTCCCGGTACTGTTGAGGACATGTCGTGGCAAGTAGCTACTAGAATTCAGTTTAAAAGGCTCTTCACCCAGCGAGGTTGGTCAGCGGTAGGTCTTCTGCGTGATGACTTCATGAGTTGTTGATTGTGGCTTTTCACATGAGCGAGTCTCTGTCTGCTTGTTCGACCCCAGCTTTATTGACTTGATTAAAATACTCTTTAAGAGAAAGAACATGGAAGGATTTTAATGAAACCAAATCCCTGTGTAAACATCACCACAGTCAACACAAACACCCCCATGCCTGCAAGCTTGCCTCCTGTCCCTTTTTCTTAATCAGTTCTACCAGGCACCTACCCATCTGTTTCCTGAAACCCTCCCCGGAGTCTCGCCCTGCGGGAAGCGTGTGCGGCCCTGCTGCTCAGCCAGGTGCCTTCCGCTGCGCGTCGCTGGGCCCGTCCGCAGCTCATTCCCTTTTCCTTGGCGACTGGGACTTCACTGTATAAATCCACCACAACTCACTTAGGCCGTTTGAGCTGTTTGGCCATTCTGAATAAAGGTGTTTTGAATGTTTGTTTACAGCTCTCTGTGTGGGTGAGCGTCTGATTTTGGGGGAAGGGAATAGCTAGCAGGCAAATTGCTGGACGTGCATATATTAATTTATAAAAATCTGTGACACTATTTTCTGAAGAGGTTGTACCATTTTATATTTCCTCTAGAAAGGAAGAGTTTCCACTTGCTCCAAGCCCGCACCACTGTCAGCTTTTGAGATTTGCTGTTGGTGGCTGTGCACTGTCATCACTCTGTGGTCTTCATTTGCATCGCTCTGATATCTGAGACACCGAGCCTATTTGCATGTGTCCTTATGCACATAGACATGTAAATACGTGTCCTTTCGCGAAGTGTCGCTCAAATACTCGTCTGTCTCCTTGAATTGTAAAAGTTCTCTGTATATCTTGGAAGCAAATAGCTTCTCAGGTGTCTGTATTGTGAATATTTTCTGTCAGTCTCTGACTTGCCTTTTTGTTTTCTTATCAGTGTTTTTCAAAGAATTGAAATCTTAGGCTTTGACCGAGTTTGGTTTATGTTTTTTTCTTTTATGGTTTCTATTTTTGTGCTGCGATACTGACCTCAGCTGAGACGACCACCATAAGTGCTGAGTCATCCCGAAATAGAAACTGGGTCCTTTGTGACTCATCTCTGCCCCATCACCTTCCTCCCCAGTCTCTCAAGCTCCACACCCTTCTCTGTGGCCTCAGTCCAGGGTGGGCGACCCTCTTCCCTTGCCTGGTTGCTGCAGCGCTCTGATGATCTCTCCAAAGTGTGACTGCGTCATAGGAGCTTTGCTTAACACCAAGGAGCTGATCCTCGGCATCCTTAGTGGAGTGTCAACTTTTCAGCGTGGTCCCTAGCAATCAGACCTAACCTGCATTCCAGTGTTCCATCTTCCACTCTCTTCCTCCTCCGTGCCTGCCTGCCCCGATTTATTATTCAACCAGCAGAGCCCAGACACTCACGTCTCTTCCCACTTGCACGTCCTCAGTCAGGCCCTCTCCACCTCGGGTTTCATTAGTCTGAGGAGCATCCTGGGTGCCTCCCTCTGGTCCCAGTGCAGTTCCTGTGCTGCCCACTTGGCACGGATGATAAACAGATCCACAACCACATCGTCTTGCTAAGAGGTAAGATTAGCTGCTCGGGAAGGGGGACTTTTAGGAGAGGTGGACATTTGATGATTCAAAGGCATCCTTTACAACTCCAGGCTCTGCAGTTATACCTGGGCATGGTCCGTGCACTGCCCTGAGAGGTTGGAGTAGGGATTTCTCATGGTTTTGAGTAGCCATGGAGCCAGGCCAGTGGACAGAGTGAGCAGAAGCCCTTAGAGGGCAGCAGAGGATCAGATACCAAGAAAGTTATCAGTGGGGCCAGTGCTGTTTGTCCGAGCAAAGAAGACCCTACGTGTCCTGTCATTAGGCAAAAGGCTGAGCTGTGTCCCTGGATCCCTTAATTGTAAATAAGAAGAAAAGCTACGGGAATGGGAGTGTAAAAACTCACTGGGTCCAGTGCCTTCAGGGAGGTGACCAGCAACGTGCTTCTGTGAGTGGGCGTGAACAGTGGAAGACAAAGGGCAGGGCAAGGTCTGCGGCCAACTTGAGAGCCCATGCTACACCTGCAGGCATGTAAATGAATGCAAACAAATGCAAAGGAGGTGGGGTTTTACTGGGCACCCATTCCCAGCATCTTCACACCTGAGGCATTGGCCCACTGTGGGATGCGGGTGGGGTGGAGGGAAAGCTGGACCACGCTACTCAATGCAAGAAGGTTCTTAGATGTTGGGGAGGAGCAAAGAAGCATCAGGAGGTGAGAGCTAGAATCAGGACTAGGGAAGTCCTCAGCTGAGGACTGAGATCAGGTGAGCAAGTTAGGGTGGTAGTTAATGGTGACCCAGAATTAAGAGAATTAATAGTTATTAGACACTTACTACATTCATCAACAAATGTGTACACGACTTGTGAGTTTCACAACCGTGAGAACTTCTGGTTTCCTCTCTGAAGAGCTGAGTTTTCATTTGTACTCTCCTGTGAGAGGTTCTGGGCAAAGCAGCACCCTGTGAAGAATTAGTTTCCTCATCTATACAATGGGAGTGATAGAAGTATCTATTACTGCGTAAGCAGCAATGCCCTTCATCAGTGTCAGTGTGCTTCATCCTAAAATAATTAGACTGATTAGGGTCTTGCCACAATTTTTGACACCATCTTCATCATCTATGTTGTTATTTTGTGTTTTTTTATATTCATGATGCATTGAGCTGGACACCTCTGTAAAGGAGAGTAAAACCGTTCTAGCCATACGTAGCTGCTAGGAAGTCCTTTCCCGCTCACTCTTCCTTTCTGAGCCTGCTCTCTTTCCAGCCTGGCTCCTCCAGGATGTGCTTTCCCAGAGCTCCACTGCCAGTAGATCCAGCCCAGCCCAGCCTGCAGCTTGCCTCATCACTCAGGACTCTGGCCAGGTATGTTTCCATCACTTGCTATTGGGATAAATAAATGTTTCCATGTGCCTGGCTTACAAAGAATTCCAAGGAATGATTTACTAACCCAGGTCTAAGCAAATGAGAGCCGGAGAAGCTAGGTCTTTGGCTGTAGTCATCTTTAGTTTTCCAATTTCTTATATAACTTAAAGGACACATTTGGGAGATTGTGGCTCCACATTCAGGGTAGAACAGATTTTGCTCTCTGGATTAGAGGCTTCAAGATTGATAGGTCCCCATGGTTGGTGTTTAGAAGCTTGGCTTCTTGTCCTTGCTCACATCTCTGGATGTGGACAGTTAACTTCAGCACCTAGGCTGGGGCTACTTTGTCAGTTGTGTTTGAGTGACTTCTCTTGTGCCACCTGGTTGGAAGGATATAAAACACCATTTTCAGGAGGAGAAAATTAATATGGTGGTGGCTGTGTCTGCCAGGTTTTTCCATAGTCACATTCATGTAATCATTTACATGACCCTCCCTTTAGTGAGCAAAAACTCACAGCGCAGGGAATTGGTCTATAATACAATGTGTGACTTATGTTACATCAAATTAGACCAGAACTGTTTCGCTCATTCTTAATTCCTTCCACATCACATCAGAACGTTTCTTAAATAAGACTCCTGTAAGCAGATCTGGCTCCTTAAGGGACAAGAAAAGACACGAACATAAATGTCAAGCTACTTTTGGGGAAGGAGCTTTCGATTTATGGATGATCAGAGGAGGAATGATAGAATAAAGAGCTAGGTTTAGAGGAATATTCTAGGAGGAAAAATTAATATTCATAACAGATTACTGTGTAATTTTTGCTAATGAGGGCCTTGGCACAATTTTAGACATCATCTCCTTCATGCCTATTATTATTACTTTGTATTTTCAGTTGAGATGTTTTTGATTTTGAAAGCTTTCTAGGTCATTATTGTAAGTTTTAAGGCAAAGATGTTGCTGTTTCATAAAAAGTATAGAAACCCATGTATAATGTATCCAAGAAACAAGTCTAAGTGAGCATTACAACACTGGAAGGCCTCCTCTGAGTACATCACTTCATGATGCTGATTTCCCACAAGCGTATATCAGCTCACATTAATGTGCATATAGATAGGTGTGCCATCTGCTAGGGCTTTGAATGCCAGGAAACATTCCTATGGTTTTCTTTTTGAGTCAAACTAATTCAGAGAGTGACTGTGACTCTTGACAAACTTGCTGCTCGGACAAACTCAGGAGAGGTTGTGTAAGACCTCTTATCTCAAGAGTGTGTTACCTTTCAGACATGACTTGAGGTCTTGCCATCCTTGGAATTCCTGTAGGATTTACTGCCTTAGTGCTTACTGTGAATTTTCGTTATATTTCTCTTCAGCCTTATGATCTTTCTTCTGTATGTATGTTTGTTCTCCATGTAATTATCCCAAAATAAAAACTAAGTGATGATGATAGGAGTTAGTGGATGAGTCTATTTCCTTTGGTCAGAGAAGTCAATATACTCACCTGGATAAATAATAAAGTAAGAGTCAGTGAAACACTAGTCTGTTGCAAGTGATTCTCACCAAAGTAAAGCTGAGTGATGAGCTGTATTATGGTTGGGTGCATATTGTGTCAAGTGACTGAGTAGTAAACATGATTTTTGATGTCAGGTGTTGACATGCACTTGATATGTCAACACATCAGGACAATGTAAAAAAAAAAAACTTGTAGCTCAGTAACTCATGAAATCCTTGGACTGGGAGACCTGTCAAGAACATGTTAAATATTAAACATCTGTAAATGATTTCTTCAAACAGACAACTCAGATATCAATGCAGGAAAAGCAGCAAACATGAAATTCTATGGCTCAGGTTGTATCTTGCATCCTGGAGGGTGTTTATGTGCTTTGTACCGTAGAATCACTCACAAGAAAATCAACAAGAAGGGAAGAGAACACTTAGGGGCTATTTGAGGTGTTATTTTAAGCACAAATATTTTCTCTTTTTTAACCTGGAAATACATGCTGCTTATTTTCATGCATAGTGATAGGTCAGCCGATGTTTTTTAAAGTCTTCCATTGGTGTGTTTTGTCTTTAAGGATAAGCCTTAGGCAGACACTAGTACCAGACTATAAGGACCTCTAAGGGAAGATTTTCATTTGTTTACCACGAGTGCCCTAAAAATGACCCTGACTCTGATCAAGTGCTTGACGACTGGTAGACAGTCAATTAATCGTTGATGATACTGATGGATTTTAGGCTAAATAAGTTTTGAGAGCTGGAGTCTTTTTGTGAATGGTACTAATAAAAATAATGAACCTTTATCAAGCACTTATTTCAGGCAAGATGCTAAGCATTCCAGGTGGATTTTAGAAAATTCATTTTTGGACTAGCTCTATGAGACAAATACAATTTTCCCTCCTTCAGAAATTAAACAAAAGTATCACAGATAGCAAGGATGGGTTAGCAGCGCAGTTTGAAAGCACAGGGCTGGAGCCTTGCTCTGAACCAAGGTGTTATGCCCTGGAGTCCATCTCATAACTGACTCTGCTCTGCCCTTCCCTGTCACATGGTGTTCCCGTGGTCACAATAACTGCCAGAGAGGTGACGTGAGGGAAGAGGACTGTCAGGGAAGGTCCGCAGAGTGGGAAGAAGTTGCCGTGGTGGCAGAAGCTTGACTAGCAGCTTCCTGGTGGCCCTCGGGGTAGTGGTGAGCTCCACCTGGCACCCAGTGGTGTGGAAAGTCGTCTGTCTCTCGAGCTGGCGGGGTCCCTTCACAAAGCACCAAAGAGCAGGGGAGCCGCTGTCTGCTTCCTTGTTCCATGCCATCTTCAAGAGCCATGATCTGACCGCAGACAGCATGGAATGTGCTGAGAAATGACAGCTGCTGTGGGAGGACAGATGATCCCGTTTAGTGTATGATGAGAGCTATTGTGGTGCGCACATCAGCCTTGGGTATGCACAGATTCAGCATCTGCAGATTCAACAACCACATGTCAAAAATGTTTTTTCAAAAAACCGCATCTGGATAGGTTAATGACAGTAATAGATTAACATCTCTTTGCAAAGTGTTTACATTGTATTAGGCATTATAAGCAGTCTAGAAATGACACATAACACTGGAGGATGTGCAAGGGCTACGTGGCTACGTGCAAGGACTGTGGCCTCTCATAGTAGGGGTCCGAGTGTAGCAGCAAAGGCCGACCCCCACCCCAGTCGGTATATTTTAGTTGCTCAGGTGAAGTTCCTGTTACAGTTCCTGTTACTTCTGTTTCTTAGAAATGCCTGTTCACTGTGCTGCATAGCTGGTCACTATGATGCATATTGAAAGAACCAATCAAAGACAGACAAGTACTCTACCTCTGTACCTCCTCTTTGTAACCCCATAAAAATCTCCTTCCCTGAGCCTTCGAGGCCTGACATTTTTATTCCTTGTCAGTGCCCGTCTGATGTTAAGTTAATCTGCCTCCAAATCCTAGGTGTCATTTTGGTGTTTCTGTTGCCTTAGCATGAGCATTGCTGGATTTAGACATCCATGAGAGCAGATTCCCAAAGTGGCTGGAAGCCTGTAGACGTAGACTCTGTTCACTTTCTTTGACTCTTTTTCACAAAACTGAATTGAGCAACTCTGAGCAGTGTATCAGAAAGCCAGGAGCTCTGATCCTGGGATGTGATTGATTCCTGCTTCCCAGGGTGTGACCTTCCTGCCCTGCTCTTCCCCCCAGAACCTGACACCAGAAGGTGCACACCCCAGGTCTTTAACAGAAGTTGTTTTATTTAGGTTAAAATTATTTCTTGTTGAGTAAAATACTTAGAGCAGATATGCAAAGGAATAGAGTCTACAATGACCTCTTCCTCATAGAAGAGCTCTAGAAAATAAATATTTTAAATATCTAGAAAGTAAATTCTAGAAAGTAAATATCTAGAAAATAAATTCTTGACTTTTAGTGTGTTTCTAGCCATTATCAAGTAAGGATCTAGCTCTTTATTGTAGAACACTTCAACAAGGATCCCCAGACTGTCTGTTCATATAGTTTGGGAGGTCTCTAGCAGCTGGACATTCATTAAAGTTTTCTCTTCCTTTTATTTTTTCATGTAATTTCCATATTTGCTATATTTAACCTTGTAACACCAAAGTTTTTTAAATAATTAGTCAGATGTCTTTTGCTTCCCTCTATATCTTATTATTGTAGTTCACTAATTAGTTCTATACATGCATTGACAGTTTAATTATGATTATCATGGTTTAAAGGTTAGGTTAACTAAAACTTCAGAATATTCTCTCTGTCTCTGTCCCTCGGTCCCTCTCCCCATGTCCCTTCCCTCTTCCTGCCCTCTTTCCTTTCTTCCCGCTCCCTTTTCTTCTTTCCTTCTTTTTGTTGTATTATTGTGGTGAAAATGCTTTCCTAACTTTTGACTTTGAACATACTCTAAGTTTACAATGCAGTTACATCTCGCTATGTTAACACTCTTCATAATTTCTTCATTGTTTGATGAGGCCATGGTTCAGTAGTTCAAAAATGTACATGCAAAAAAAAAGAAAGAATCTTTTTCTCACTTTGTAGTTGATGAAAGGTCAACTCCTTGGGTACTTGATATACTTAAGGAAATCAGTTTGTAAAAAGTTTTATTAGTGTATGTTTGTGATACATAAATACATTCACTGTGCGAATTGGTACGCACACTTACTGCGTGTGGGCCCTTTTCTTTTCCCCTTTGTTGGTTTGGATCCCTCTGAGGTTCTTGTTATCTCATCCACTCAAATTGTGCATAGAGACAAAACCACCCTAACTAGAATCGGATTGAATTCGGCCATAGTTTGTGGAACCATTTCAGCTTTTGTACTGCTTTAGACTTTATTATCTTTTAGGTTACATTAAGATCTAATTATTTTTTAGGAAGTAGGGAAAAGATATATCTGTTTTTACTCTGATAGTAGTTGCCTTCCAAGCCTCTTTTTGGATTAAATTTGTAGGGTGGTGTCTAGCTAAATCATTTTTTACTTCAAAACTCCAGTGTCCTGTATACGTGAGGAAACCTCCACAAGGGATATAAACCATTCGCTTCAGTGATGGCCTCTCCTTTTGAAAAGCACCTGTCTCCTTCCCACTTGGTCCACGGGTGAATCTTACTCGCTTTCACGTGACAAACTGGGGAAAGTTATTTTCAGGCTCTCGCACATTTCCCGGTCGGGGGTCAGTCATGCGGCGAAACGTCAGGAGTCGCTGAAGCTGTGCCTTGCTTTACACCCAGTTCCTGCAATCGTCTGTCGGATCTTGACTCCTTGTGGAAATGAATCCACGTCTGTCCAGCTTTATTGCCCAGTTCATGGTCATGCAGTCTATACTGGTGACAACATAGAGTGAAGAAAAGAACATTAAGAATGTAGTATCAGAAGGCCTGACTTCAATTCTAGTTCTGTCGATTACTCCAGGTTTGATATTAAGCATGAGATTCATACTGAGTTGCAGTAGCGTCAGTGGTCAAATGAGATCTATTGAAACAATAATTTTAAGGATAGCTTTTTATATTT
>RJWT010048089.1:0-11196 GCA_004365215.1 Cuniculus paca | reverse complement strand
TTTTCATATGTAAGCCACTAGATCACTAGAGCATCATAGTATTTTCAAGCTGAATCTAAAGGCTCCAGACAAAGCTGCTTTTTAAATTCACAGCTTTAATAAATTGAGTACTAACTTCCACAAACGCATCTCGAGTTAGCCCTGTGGCTCACAACTCCATCCTTGCCTCCTGTAGAAACTTGAATGGCCCTTACGACCCACATGACCTTTTGACATGTGTGGCATCAGTTAAATCCTATTTCCCCACCTGGATGTGGCATCATTTTTGCCTTGCCTATTTTAGAAGGCTTTTAAAGGAGTCATACAAGTTTATGAAAACTCCGTAGGTTACAAAGTGCTACTTTCCTTACACTTATGATTCTAAGGCATCATTGGTAAGGATTCCATTAACCCGTCCTGAGGACAGGTTGCATTATCACTAGTCCCAGAGCCTTAAGAAGGCTGAAAAAGCAGGGCATGGCAGTGTACACCTTTAACTCCAGTACTCAGGAGACTGAGGCAGGAGGATCACTGTGAGTTTGAGGCCAACCTGGGGTACACAGTGAATTCCAGCCCAGCCTGAACTATGCAGCAAGACCCTGTCTTAATAAAGCAAAAATCAAAGCAAACCAACAACAAAAAACACTCCCCTCCCCAAAAAAGACTGATATGGTGTCCCCCACATGGCAGGCAAGACCATGGGACACAGGTGGAACACTGAATTATGCTTTTGCATTTTAGTTACATTTGTTTCAGAGACTATCAAGAAGAAACCCTCTTCAGAGTCATAGACTTTTCCCATCTCTCAAACAAATTCCTCTTTTCATAAAATAAGATCAGGTCTCAGACTTAGAGTCTCCAGAAAGCAATAATATCTGGAAAGAATTCAGTAATTTTAAAGAATGGTTATAATTATCCTCTGTTTATGTCTAATGATACTAATTTCCCATTGATTATAATGATACATGGTTTCCTTTTGAAATAAATGCATGTAAATAAAAACCCATCACAATGGTCCAAATGAGGTGGAAATGTAGCCAATACTGGGAACAATGGTAAATAGAGGTGGTGGATGAGTGAGTGGCTTCCGTAATCCCCTGAGCAGTTTCTTCATGCTGGGCCTCCACGAACGCTGGCTCCGTCTGCCACGGGCTCTGAGAGAAGGCAGGCAGCGTAGTTGCCTTCCGACACTATCTTGTTCTGTTCTTCACACCCACCGTGTCAAGTAGCAACTGCCCTCTTCACTTTGAGGATGGCAACGCAAGGTTTCCAGAGTGTCTGTGCCCAGGTTCATTCCGTGGTGATCATGTGGTGGCGGGGGCAGGGCTTAGGGCAGGAAGGGTCTGTGCGGAGATGCTGGAGGTCAGGTCTGAGAGTTCTGGAAAGGCAGGGCTCTGATACCTTTGGTCCATCGCACAGGTCGCCCATGAGGCAGAAGAGCGCTTTTCTCCCTGGTGGAATGACGCAGTTGCCTTCTAGGAAGCTTTGCTCAGGTCCGGAAGTGACTGCAGGCAGCCAGCTCTGGGTGGGTGTCAGAGGTGGGAGGAAAGGAGAGACAGAAACAAGGAGAGGAGGGAGAACAGGACTGGTCTGGGTTCTGGGAGCATGGGGTCCTTAGGAGCCCGATGCCCTTGCCTGGGTCCTCCCTGGTATGTCTATTCTTGGGACACCGAGGTATTTGAAGCATTTTGCTAAGGTTGAAAATGGGATGTTTATAGCACCTCAGCCCCAGCAGACAGATGGAAACAATTAACACCATGTCTTCAAAATCACGGAGTTGGCAGTTGCTCAGCAGCCCTGATGCTGAAAATCTTCTCTGGATGGTTGGAGCAGAGATGGAAGAGAAGGGAACCAAGATGTGATCAGCACCTTTTGCAGACCAGAACTCTAACAGATTCTTCTTCTCAGTCCTATGAGGTAGCTGCTGCTATTAGCCCCATCTCTCAGATCACAGAAGTGAAGCTCCAAGAGGTTAGGTACGTGCCGAGGGCACACGTCACAGAGTCAGAAGTTAGGGAGCTGGGGACCCAACCTCCACTGCTCAAGTCTTTTCCAGCTTGTGTGTGGGGAGCGTATGAAGTGAAAGGGCCTGTGGTGGGCTGAATGATGTCCCACTCCAAAAAGTAGGCATGAAAACAACGTATTCATGTCCTGATTTGTGGAACCTGTGACTGTTATTTTATAGACACTCTTTAGATGGGATTAAATGAAAGGATTTTGCAACAGGGATCATCCTTGATGATTCAGGTGGACTTGAAATGTAGTTGCAAGTTTTCTTGTAAGAGGAGGCAGAGGGAGATTTAAAACAAGTAGAAGAGAAGGTAGCGTGACCTTGGAGCTTGAAGCGAGGTGGCCATGGTCCAAGGGATGCTGGCAGCCATCAGAAACCAGGAGATGCAAGGGACAAATTCTCCTTCAGAGCCTCCGGAGGGTGCATGGCCCTGCTAACACCCTCATGTCAGCTCTGTGAAGCTGATTTTAGACTTCCAGTCTCTGAGACTGTGAGACAATACACTCTTGATGCTGAAAATCTTCTCTGGATGGTTCCAAAATGCCACTGCCTAGGAAGTAAGCGAGGCAGGGGGGACAAAGCACATAATGCTCTCTGTTTTTTCCAACGCCCCGTCTCCCAGGAGGCTGCAAAAGGCTGTAAACCTCGCTAGCATCCCCAAGTCAAGGCCAGAAGCCCTGCGGTGCTTTGTGAAGGGTGAGGACGGCAGTTGGTATGGGAGGTAGCCCAGATCTCACAGTTCAAAGCCATGACACATCGGCTAATAGACACTCCTACTTCTTCAGAAGCCAGTGCCTGACCAATGCCGCGTGGAACCACGGTAGCAAACGCACTTGGCACATCCTTGGAAGGGTGACGATTGTCACTCAGCCGCTTTCTGGGAGACTTGGACATGAGGGCTTCCTGGGGACAAGGTATGGACTAGATGTGATGCTTGCCTGGATGAAAACTGTCCACTCTTCTGGAATTGGACAGGTGTTGCTGAGTGTGGGCTGCACTTGCTCTGCAGTGAGCAGCCAGGCCAGGCTTGGTATCATCCTGGGCAAGGATGCACACATCTTTTCTGGCCCAGAAGTCCCCCAGCTGGGCCTGTTCCAGCTCGCTGCCTCACCCCTTTGCCCAGCTCCCTTGCCAGGCTCCCCCGTGCCTGGCTTCCCTGTGTTTTTAGAATCTGCCGAATCTTGGGAGTTTCGTGTCTGCTCTTCCCTCTGCCTAGAAAGTTTTGTTTGTTTGTTTGTTTGTTTGTTTTTGTGGCTGGCACCTCTTCTTCCTCCATATCTCAGCTAGATGCCACCTCTGGAGGCACCATCGCTAAGCTCCAGCTAAAAGGTCCTCACACAAATGGTAGGCTGTCGTGAACTCCTTTCCCTCTGTATCTTAGTGTTTTTGGTGCTATTTGCTTGCCTATTTTATGCTTTTATTGTGTCGCCTGTCCCCATGACTCACAGGGTTGGGTGTTAGGTTGGTCACTGTTCTATTTGTAGTACAAGCTTGGGATGTGCTAGGTCATGGGTGCACCTTTGTAAAATAAAGACACGACTTCTGTGGTGTGTATTGAGGTGCTCCCCCCAAGTCTCAGGTGGTCGTAAGTGGGGAATTTCAAAGGTGGCTGGGTTAGGGTGTGTGAATGTGGATTAAGGGTTAGATACTGGGCTTAAGAGTGTGGCTAATGGAAGCCCTGCTCTGGGTATGGGTCGCACCAATCAATACCCTTGTAGCCTAGGTAGACTGCAAAGACATAGAAAGAAAACAGACTGCTACTGCTGCCTCCTGCCTGCTCTGCCATGGACTGTTTCTCCTCTGTGATGCCCCTCTGCTGTGCTACCCTGCCTTTGAACTAGCCAACTATGGACTGAAGCTTCCACAGACTGAGCTCCAGTGAACCTTTCCTCCCTTAACTTTGAGTGTTGAGTATTTTGTCCCAGCAATGAGAAAAGTAACTAAGGCAGTGGCTGACATAGGAATGCTGGGACAGTCTGACTGTTGAACCTCAGGGTGCTGCACCATGTCCCATGTAAGAGGAAGGTCCAAACGGAAGGACTGAGCACTGAGGACAGGGAAGAGCTTTGCTGAGCCAGACCAGGGCAAAGGCTGCTGAAGGCCGGATGTCAATCAAAGCACGATCTGGCAGACAGGATGCACCACAGCCTGGGAACCCATCAGAAGGAGCTGAGAGGCTCCTGGATGGAGATGCGGACCTCAGGTGGGAAAGGAGATTTTTAGGTACCAGATGACCACAGAAACCTTCAAATAATGGAGTCACATGGAAGGTTTGGTCCACAGAAATGAGATGCAGGAAGGTGCATGAGGGTGGGGCAGCACGGGGGTCCCAAAGGGAGAAGAGACTTTCCCAGGGTGTCTTCACTGTCTGTGGACCAGGATCCCCATGTCCTTTTAATAGTTAATGATCCCCCTTTTAGCCCACAGTGTGGCAGTACCTCGCCCACCACACCATTGAGAAAAACTTGGAGAGAAGCTCAGAAGCACCACGGTGTGGTGACAGGCAGATAACTGTTCCCAGTTCCACACTGCAGGTTCCGTAGAGCACGGCACCTCCGTTCCACAGCCAGCACAGGGTGGTGGTGAAACGCCTTGCCTTGGAAGTCAGGCGCATCCTCCAATGTCCACGGCCAAGTCACTCAGCCTCTCCCTCCCACAGTTTCCACATCTGTAAAGTGGGCATGAGAGTAGCCTCATTTCAAAAGCTCATTGTGAGGCTTAATGAATTTAATACACATAAAGCCCTGCGAACCCTGCTGGGGTTCATGAGCACCCCAGAAGTGTTTGCTTGTGTTGTAACTGACACTGAGCAGCATTTGCCGTAAGGCAGAGATGATGATGAGAATTGTGACTCCAGGCTGGTTCTGAAGGTGGTTGGGCAGCAGCAGAGTCCCTGGAGCACAGACAAAGAAGCTGCTCCCTCATGCGATTGCAGGGCTCTGGCTTGGTCTCCAGGGAACCCCAAAGCTCTGGATGGTCCCCAGGCATTTGTCTTACCCCTGCCAGGCCACAGCATCGCACCGCAGCTCCGGCGCCAGGCAGGCAGACAGGTGTGCAGAAAAGTGGGGCTCACACGTCTCCTTCTGCAGAGGGACCATGGGTGTGCGTGGAAAAGTACAGGAGGCTGCGTTTGTTTGTGTATTTTTACGGACAGCTTGATGAGTGCTTTGGAGTCGCCAGCTCCTGGCTTCAGAGCTGCCTCTGATGTGGAATCTGTGATGCTGACACTTTCAGTGCCAATAATTGCAACTTCAAGCCTCAAGAACCTCCTAGCTTCCCCACCAGAGGCGCTTCTTTAGCCAATATAAGCAATTAGATGGTGGGTTCTTCCCTTTCTTTCAAATCTAATAAGAGATAAAAATGGTTCCAATCAAAAGACATCACAAAGTCTTCTACATGTGTCTCTGTAGCCATCGCTACTCGTGCTCTTATTTCCATGTGCGGAACAGACTCCTGGTCTAGTGTCTGTTCATCTCAGTCTGATGGCCCTGTTAGTGCTTCTTGGAGGGCGGCCTCTGCTAGCAGCACATTATCTGTTTTTTGTTTTGTTTTTTTAACGTGGATATGTCTTAACTTGTCCTTCAATTTTTTTTTTTTTTTTGGTACGGGGGATCAAACTCATGACTTTGTGCTTGCTGGGCAGGTGCCTATGCTGCAGAGCTAAATCCCCAGCCCCTTCTCTTTCAATTTTGAAAGACTGTTTTGCTGGGTACAGAATTCTCAGTTGGCAGTTTTCCCCTCTCAGCCCTTTGACTATGTCACCCAGTGACCTCTTGCCTCCTGTGATTTTTAAGGATAAATCAACCATTTATGTCTTATTGAGGATTCTTTGTGGTGGACCGACTCTTTTTTCTTACTTTCAGTACTCTCTTTTCACCTGTTCGCAGCTTAGTTAAAATGCATGACCTGTGGGCCTGTTTGAGTTTATCCTTCTTGGGCTTTGTGGAGATTCTTAGGTGTACTGATTAATGTTTATCATCAGATTTGGGGTGATTTAGGGCGTTAGCAAACACTCTTGCTCTGCCCTAACTTTCTGAGATCCGTATCCCTAGTATATTGAAATGGATGGTGAAGCAGATAGATGAAAAATGCCTGACTCTCTCCTCTTTTTTTCTTTGACAGCTGGGGTGGTGGTCCCAGAGCTGACAATTGTCACACCCTGTCAATTCCCTTTCCTCTCCCGTGGTAGAGGGTCTGGACAATTTGCCTTAGTGTCCTCCCACCAGCCTGATTGGTCTCCAGGCTGCTCTGTCACGAGGTGAGGCTTGGGGTCAGCATGGCACCTGTCCTCTGCTCCCTCCTCTCCAAATGCTGCTGCTGCCTCTTTGAAGAAAGGGCAGGGAAACCACCCCCAACCTGGTGAAGACAAGGGAGAGATCTGGGCCCGCTATTGACATCCTTAACACCATCAAACCCAAGAAACCATGATTAATGCACTTAGTCCTATTGACTATTTCCCTGGCTCCAGCCCCACTATTTTTTGTGGAGATAGGACACTGTAAAATAGCTCATGTCACCTGATCCCACAGGTCCCATGAACCATGGCCGCAAAAGTCGTGCTGTGCTGAATGCCTTACAATCTCTTGGAATGATGTCTGCCCTGACTGTTGCAGGCCTGATTTTAAAATAAGAAGTAGAATTGAGTTTGAACCAGTCCGTAGGCTTGGATCAGAAAGCTTGAATTTAGACCAGATAGAACTAATGGGCAGACTCAAATTTGGACCAATCGGCAGGCCCAAAGTTGGACCAATCAAAAGGCCTAATTCAGACCAATCTTCAGGCATGCAGCTGCTAGATAAGTAGCATTTCCCTCTCACTTCCTGAGTTGATCTGGGAGGATCCTTTCTGGTACTGACCCCTCTGTGCTGCAGCACAGGTCTTGTTCACATAAAGAGTGATTCAGACAGTACTGTAAATCCTTTTTTGGGATTTATTTCTTAGATAGTGTGGGCTCGGAAGGTACTGTATATCCCGAGTAGTTTGGACAAAGGGGTTGCTTTCGAAGAAAGAGTTATAAACACTGAACAGTTAAGAGACCAGCAGCCAACAAAGATCAGTGGCAAGGAGCAGAAATCGACAGTTTAGCAGTGGTATCTAGCACACACTGGCCTCCAACAGCAGCAACTGGCAGAGTTGACCGACAGTGTCTGTCGGAAGCTGGGGTCAAGCAACGGCTGGCAGTGGCAGACACTGACAATGCCTTCCACATATTAGCATCAAAGAGTTGTGGCTGGCAGTGGCAGAGGCCAGTGACTGGCAGAGTTGACCAGCACCACGAGGACTGCTTGCACAGCTGCACTTTGCCAACTCATGATTTCTTTCTGAACTGAGCAAAGGAATCCTCAGCTGATTGGTGACAGTGACATCCCAGGTCTCTGAGGTTTTGCTCATTTTTTTCTTAATTTTTTTCTTTCTGCTCCTCAGATTGGATAATCTCAATTATCCAAGTTTCAAGTTCACTAATTCTTTCTCCAGCCTGCTGAAATCAGCTGTTGGACTCCTCTAGTGAGGTTTGCATTTGTCTTATCTTTTCTTCTTTTGGTACTGGGGATCAAACTTACGACCTTGTACTTACCAGGCAAGTTGCTGAGCTGCTGAACTAAACCCCCAGCCCCTTGCATTTGTCATTTTACTTTTTGGTCCTTTAAAAGAATAATTTCTGTGTCCTTATTGCTGTTCTCTGTTTAGCGATAATCACTGTCATACTCTACCTTGGTTCTTTTGACATAGTTTTCTTTAGTAACTTGAACATACTTTAAATAGCTACTGTAAAGTTTTTGTCTAGTAAGTCCAGTATCTTTGTCTCCTGAGGAATAGAAACAATGGCTGATGCTGTTCCATGTTTATGAACCATACTTTATGTTTCTTTTCATATCTAAGGGTTTTTTTCTTTTCATTGTTGTTGATGCTGAAAACTGGAGTTTTAAACAATGGGATGGGGCACTTCAGGACCCCCCCCATTCTTGTTGCTTGTTTCTGCCTTGG
This sequence comes from Cuniculus paca, assembly GCA_004365215.1. Lineage (NCBI taxonomy): Eukaryota > Metazoa > Chordata > Mammalia > Rodentia > Cuniculidae > Cuniculus > Cuniculus paca. The sequence goes on along the minus strand of RJWT010048089.1, from coordinate 3,221 downwards.
TGTTACTTGTTACTGCTTGTTTGCCCAACTGCTTTCCTGAGCTATCTTTCCAAGGTCTTTGTTACGTGTGGTCACTGAAGTGTCTGCTCAGTTAATCTTGTGGTCACCTGACGGTGACACAGGAATCTCTTCAAATGTTTAGAATGAATAAGTCTCTGAGTCTTTGCTGAGAGGTGCTGTGTGATATGAGGCCATGCCTTCATCACCCAGTCAGGTGGCTGACATTTCTGCCTTAGCCTCCTTCCTCCTGGTTCAGAGCCAGTGGTTTGCTGGAGAGAAGAGTCCAGGGCCTGGTCCTGTGTTTGCTATCTACGAGCGCCACTCTGTGAGGTTACACAGCTGGGCCCCATCACCTGATTTTCTAGATTCTTAGGGATATTTATACACTTCTCAAAGGCTCTGTACATCTCATTCCCGAGTTGCTGCTTTCCCCAGTTTTTCTGATTAGTTTGCTGTTTGTCCAAGGGTTATTAACGCCTCAGCAGCTGCAATGTTAAACAGTTGCTGTTGATTATTTTTTGAGAAATGCCCCTGGGGGGAAAAATCTATTTGCCTCCGAGAGGTCTGAATGAGAAAAACAAAAACAATTCCATGAGGAGACTTTCCAGATAGGTCACATAGTGACAGTTCTCGGAGATGGGTTTCCTAGAGCTAAAGCTGTGTTCTAACCTGTACAGTGTCCATGAGGCTTCTGGATTCCTCCTTGCTTTTGTGGAGCAGAGGATTTGGGAAGCTTCTTACTCTGGCGTGCCCATGACCTCATTCCTGCTTCTCTTTTTTAGAAAATAATTTATTTATTGAGGAGCTTGCGTTATTTGACCAGCAGTGTTTATCAGGTGTGGATTTTGGAGTTGTGTTTCTGGTGCAGTTCAACATGCCCCTTGGTTGCAAGTGTGTTCCATTAGCAGATGGCACAACTTTTGAATTTTGAGGCTCTCTCAGTCCATTTTCTGTTATTATAATAAAATATCCAAATTGGGGCAACTTAGAAATAAAAATTTATTTTCGCCTGTGGCTCTGGAGGGCCAAGAGCAGCACAGTGGCATTTGTTTGTTTGATTTCTGGTGAGAGTCTCATGCAGAAAACAGAAAGGCAGATGGGCACATGTGGACAAGGGGATAGGAACAGGGGAAACCAGCCCTCTTACAGTAACGCCTTGCACTCCTGTGAGAACCGACCCATTCCCGTGAGAATTAATCCAGTCTCCTGAGAAAGATATTAATCCCTCTTCAAGGCCCCACCTCCCAACACTGCTAGGTCAGCAACCAAATTTCAACATGAGTTGGCAGGAAAGAGATATATCCACACCATAGCAGAGGCCAAATCTATAATGCAGCTTAATTTCTTTTGAGCAGGGTGAGAAATGTATTTAGTTTTAAAACAAAAATGGGGGCAAAAATCTCACTCCACCAATCCTAGCCTCTTCTTAGTTGGTTATTAGACAAGAAAAATCTGGTAAGTTGATTTGTTGAACCTAAAGATTTTAGGATTCAAAATATTTATAACTATAATAACCTTAGTAGTATTCCAGTACAGTATGTTAATTACCTGTGAATGCTGAGTTAGTATCCATAATAATTGTAAAACCTACTATTTAAATAGTATCTATTTTATGCTAAGTACTATTCTAATCTATTTTATGTGTTACACATTTTTCATTTGCCTGTACTTAGTCTATTGTAAGTTTCAGATGTAAATATATACATACATAAACACACATGTTTTGCTCCTCCTATTCATATGTATTTGAACATGTTGGCCATAGTGTGTTCAATAATTTCTAAGTCCTCAATTTTATTCTCTGTTTTCAAGGCCTGCACAAAAATTTGTGATGGCCAAGATGATATTCTGCTCTACTACAGCCGTTGAAGAGGTGATTTTAGGCTGTTTCCATGGGGTGCGTTTACCGAGGAAGCGGACAGGGCTACTTTGTACAGGTGTGCCTGCATGTCAGGTGGTACCACCAGGATGGCACCTGACGTGTGTGTGCATGTGTGCGTGCGAGTGTGTGTATGTTATATGCATGTTCAAATTTACTAGTTCATGCTACTCAATTTTCTAAGGTGGCTGGTTGAGCCAACTCATGATTAGATTTTTGTGTGAATTTAAGTTTCCATTTCTCTGGTATAAAAATACAACAGTGCTGTCACTTGGTCATATGGTAATTGCATGTTTAATTTTGTAAGATGTTGCCACGTGTTTTCCATGGTGGCTGTTCCATTTCACCTTCTCACCAGCATTTGGGGTTGTCACAAGTTTTTACTTTGGCAGTTCTGATAGTTATGGCTTTAATGTGCATTTCCTTAATGTCTAGTGATGTGTCGTTATCTTTTCTTAGGCTGATTTGTAATCTGTGTAGTATCTTTGGTGAAATAGCTGTTTGTATCATTTTCTAATTGAATTGCTTATCATCGATGAGTTTTGAAACAGTTAAAAATATATTCTATTTTCTAGAATGGACAACTATTTCTAGAATAGAAAAATTTATTTCAGCATGCAGTATATCCTAATGTGCAATGTAATCTAAACATGCCATTATCATATGACCCATTTTTTCTTTAAAGTTTATAGTTTTGGGTTTTACATTAAAGTGAAATCCACGCTACATTTGGAGGTAGCATTTGTGTCAGGTGTGCAGTTTAGGCTGGTGTCATGTTTTCAAGGCGTCCTTCCCCTGTTGACTGACTATACTGAAACAGTGTCTTAGCCACACCCACCTGGAAGGCTTCCAATACATTTTTTTCTTCTAGTCTTAGCATGATCAGAAAACCTTCACATTCTATATTTTTCACTGGAACTGGAAGATTTTCTGCCTGAGAATCAGTCCACCTCCCTTATTTTGACTTTTTAGCCTTTTGTGGTAATTATGAAAGTGAGAACAATGTGGCCTGATGGGAACGCTTAGCCCACAAGTCTCAAGCAAAGTTTATGAAGAAGAAGAGGAGTGAAAAGAAAAGAAAAGAAAAGAAAAGAAAAGAAAAGAGCCTGGACCTGAGCTTCCAATCCATGACTTTTTAAGAACAGTGTAATTGACACGCAGTAGCTGTTTGCATGTGTGTGGGAGAGTGTGATTTTTTGATGCATGTATACCAGCTGTGGTGACCGAATCAGGGACAGCAGCACACCCGTCACCTGGAGCTTCACCCGGTCACCCACCTGCCATCTTGCATGGGCCCCTGTGACACATGGCATCTCGGGTCAGGCATCCCGAGGGCCTCTGC
>RJWT010048088.1:0-11199 GCA_004365215.1 Cuniculus paca | reverse complement strand
AACAAAAGAGAAAGAAGAAGAGCTCCAAATTTCCCAAAACAATACCTTTTTGTCACAATTGTCATTTTCCTTTACTAACAATGTATCTTGCAATGCTCTGTTTTGCCGAAAAATGTGATCACTAACAGAAATAATAGTTTATAGTCACAAAGCTTTCATTTACACTGTAAATTTTATCAGCTCTATTTTCTCTGAACAGATCAAGTCATTAGCAGATCTAGATATGAGATTATGAAAAAAAATAAGAACAGGTTATTAGGTGCCAAGGCTTCCAGTGCTAACACTAAAGCCAACTACTGGTCCTTTTGTGTCTTTGTCAGTAGCCCTTTGAGGACAGGATTGTACACACGAATAGCTTTTCATTAGTGTTATACTCTTTGCTTTATTTATTAATTAATTTATTAATGCCAGACTTGTGAAGTGGCAAGAACATTAAACCTGAAGTCTCAGAAGAGAGTTGAACCCTGCAGCAAAGAACAGGTCATTTAGCTTCTCACACCCTAGCTTCCTTATCTTGTATGTGGGGATCTGTTGGGAGCTATCAATAATTAAACTTTTATAGTTATTCTGTGAAACCTGTAGGGTCTGAAGTTTGGGCTACAACTTCAGAGTAACATCTGAAACTAACTACAAACAGATGCTCTTGGAACTCAAAATAACTCAGAGTAGGTATTCATTGTGATCGAGGTTCCAACGTACAGAATAAAAATTTCAGTTTTCTTTTGTGGATAACCAGGGAACATCCTATGGAGAGCAAATGGAGCAAAACTAAGTGAGGAAAACAAAGAAACTGAGCTTATGAGCTTGGGCAAGTCACTTCACCTGCAGACTCCAGGATTCCCAGCTACCCCTTGAGGTAGTAGATCTGAGTCCCACTTCAGTGAGTCTGAGTCTAATAGTTCTGTTTGGCGAACAGCAGCAAACAGTGGAAATTTATTTCGGGCACATATTCCAGAGAAGACTAATTTATGCTGGTTTGAGACCTAAAGGTGCAAAGATACAAAAAACCGTGGACAACGAAGTTCACCAAGTGTTTCCTCTCAGGGTGCCTCTGTAGGGTGTGTGGAACTTGCATTCATCCTCTTCTTTTTTCATAGACTGTGATTTCTAGTATTCATGATATTGTGTATATATAATTAGGTTAAGCTCATTTTCTGTTCCATCAGAGTATTGGTTGTGTGTTTTTCCTCTTCCTGTCTCCTTCTTTCCCATATATAAAGTGGGCATGAATTGTTCCCTTGTCGGATGAATTTACTCATTCATTCGTAGCAGCAGCAGTGTGGTCCAGCTTGGAACAAAGGAAAGAACATAAGGGTTGGAAGGTCTAGGCCTTGCACTGTGACTTCTTAGCTATGTGACCCTGGAAAATTGAGGGAGCCTCTCAGAGTTAGAATGCCAGCCCGTGTGGCCTTTCTCCCAGATGTCAGTGGTGGCTAAATAATCTCACACGGGTAAAGCTATGGGCTACAATGCAAGCAAAAGACTGGACATGCACTACACCATCATCCCAACTGCATCCCCCCAAAAAGTAGCATTAAAGAAAAGTTGAGAAAGCATACATGAAATGTTGAACAGTCATTTTGTTAGAATCCTGGGGTTGGTTACAGGTGTGTGTGTGTGAGTGTGTGTGTGTGTGTGTGTGTGTTTTCCATTTTGTTTTTTAAATGTTTTGAGTCATGTTTGTCTTAAAGGGAAGCCTTGTACAAATTTAGTGTCTTATTATTACTGGCTGGGCTTGATTTCCTTGGAAAGCCCTCCCTTCCTTTCCACTCCCAAGGCCAGGCCACAACCCAAGCCCTCCACACCCCACCCAGGTCTCCCTGGAGTCCATCCTGCGCTCTGAGGCCAACACCGGCTTCCTTCACCTCTCTGGTCCTCTCTCTTTTTCCATTCAGATCAGATCTAATTCCTCTGCGTTATGGTGTGACTAAGCATTCCTTCCAGCCACTCCTGTCCTGTCCTCTGCCCCAGCCGGCCTCTTCTTACACTAGTGGAAACTCCAAAGCAAGAGAGATTACATAATCAGCTAACAAAAATCTATGATTTGACCTCTTCAGCGTTTTTTTCAAAGTTTGGCCCAACCTCTAAAAATGTAATTTCACATAAAAAGTTAAATTTTTACTTTTATCTTCCAAAAATAGGCTTCTCTGACAACACTAGCGCTTCACTGCCTGATGGCTGCATTCTGTAACAGTCAAATGGAAGCCAGTAGCTGCTTCTGCCACAGATGGGACCTGCAGTCTCAACTCTCGCCGCAGGGCCTCTGCTGGCACCTTTGGGACAAGTAGAGAGAGGGATTCTTTCCTCTGGGCAAAGGCAGCCCCTCCCAGGGTGCCCAAGTTGGCAAGGAGCGTGAAGTTGGATAGGTTTCAGTCTCTACTCTCCAGCCCAGCTGGGCTCCTTCTGTAAGAGGACTGCCAGTTTGACCATAGGCACTGGCTCTGCCCCCTTCATGACAAGTTCACCTATCTAAAACATCCACAGAATGGCAGTCTCGGCTTCAGTTGTTTGTTGGTAGTACTCCCGGCTCAGCCACCTGCTTGGTCTCCAGACTGGCCTCACTCAGTCATGAGACAGTGGCCATCATGTAAGAGTGCGGCTTGCTGCCTCCTCATTTACCTGAAGCTGAACAAAATGCCTTTCTGTGACCTTCAAACAAGAGTCTAAGCTGCAGTCTAATTGAATCGCTCCAGAGCCAATCCCTTTTGGCCAAGATAATGCGCAGCACTGATTGACTCAGGCTTAGTTACTTGAACAATTCGTTACGGCAAGACAGATAGTGACTTAGACCAATGTTTCTCAATAGAGATGTTATTAACATTTGGCCAGGATGCATCCTTCAGCTGTTCCACACGGATCCCTGGGATGATCAGCAATGCTGCATATACTAATTGAGTCCAGACACACCTACCTCTGGGTCCTGGCTGAATAGTTTACAACACAGTGAGAAGATTTGGTTCCTTAAAAACAAAGTCTAGTCCTGCTAGAAAGATGGAAGAGAAGCAATGGATTTTTGTTGAACAATCTACTGCTCTATTTAGGAAGGAAGAATTTTTTAAGTAGAAGAAGGAATGACATCTGTGGTTGCCAAATATTTAGCATGTTTATCACCTTCCAGATGTGCTCCTGGTTACTATGGAAACCCCTTACTCATCGGAAGCACCTGTAGGAAATGTGACTGCAGTGGAAATTCAGATCCCAATCTGATTTTTGAGGACTGTGATGAAGTCACTGGCCAGTGTAGGAATTGCTTACGCAATACCACAGGATTCAAGTGTGAACGCTGTGCTCCAGGCTACTATGGGGATGCCAGGACTGCCAAGAATTGTGCAGGTACAGTGTTATAAATTCTAAGACAGCTGTCAAGCCAGTATGGCCCTCTGTCAATATGGAATTCAGATGGAGAATTTATCTTGGGAAAATATTTCAAGTGCCCCCTTGTCATTTTCCCGGGCAAAATACATTCTCAGGAATGTGCATCCCAAATTCACCAGGATTAGAAATTTTTATCGATGCTGCTACTGTAACTTAGAGCATGGGTAGAAGGAAATTCATAGATGAATAAATTTTGTCTTACCATTTTAATCTTTCCAACCTTGATCAAAGATATAAATAAAACCTTAATGGATTATCTATCATTGACCAGAGGACTGAATGAAATCTAACATGGTGTAAATCAGCTTTATTTATTTATTTATTTTTTTAATTCTGAAAGCTATGTCTCCTCATTTATTTGTATTAAAAGACTGGCATTTCAGTGAAGTAGATTAGCAAGCCAAGGTGCAGTTTAATCACTTCCCTCCTCATTTCCTCAAATTGTCAGAGTAACTTTTTCTGTGATAGAATAAGAAATCTTCCTGCCTAGACTTCAGTTAGACTGAAATGTGAACATTTTATTCATGCATTCTTCAACCCGTTTGCTGCACAGAGTGAAACTCTTCAAAAGTGAAGTTAAATTGCTTTCTACTAGGAGGAAGGAAGGTTGAGACTATTTCTTACTCTTAGCGCCGCTGAGGAACACAGGGAGAAAAAGAGGTATTATGCTGTGTGGCATGCTTCTGTAGAAAATCAACTTCCTGACACAGACTCCCACTTGGAAATTTAACTAAACAATTTGTTAAATTGAGGAGGGCACACATGTGATCTGTACAAGTCACAATAAGAGTAAACTCACCTAAAAGAAAGCAGTGCAGGGCTGGGGATGTAGCTCAGTGGTGCAACGCCCACCTGGCAAGTGGGAGGTCCTGAGATGGATTCCCAGTACCCACAAAAAAAAAAACAAAATAAAACAAGCAAACAAGAAAACTTTGCTGGGTGTGGTGGTGCACGCCTGTAATCCCAGCACTCAGGAGGCTGAGGTAGGAGGATCATTGCAAGTTTGAGACCAGCCTGGACTACAAAGTGAGTTCAAGGCCAACCTCAACTGCATAGGGAGACCCTGTCTCAAAAAAAAATTAAAAAATTAAAGAAAGAAAGAAAGAAAGCAGTGCACCAAGAGCCATGGCATGGAGAATGAAAGCAGGAAGAGGGAGCCCTGTGTCTTGTTAGATGGGAGAGAGCTCTGAAAGAGCTTCAGGAAGACCAAAACCTAAAAGGATGACACCCCATCTCAAAACTACTATTAAATGTGTGTTTAAATGACAAAGATGCAAATAACTCTTAGAAGAGAAACTCATGTGGGGCATAATAAAGGATAATCTTGCTGAATGGTATAATGTGTATTTTGTGGAACTTTACGTAGCTAACACATAATGAATGAATATATCTCTTAAAGCTAACTTTGTTTTGTAAATGCAGGTAAGAGATGAAGAAAAACTCACAATTTTATTATAGCTTATTGCTAGCAGAGATAGCTTTGGAATTCCTCTTTAAATACAGTATTAAAAGTTAATTTCCACACAAAACCTCAGTAGAGGGGCTGGGGTGTAGCTCAGGTGTGAAGTGTGTGTGAGGCCCTAGGTTCAATCCTTAGCACCAAAAAAAAGCAAAACAAAATGAAAACTCAGTGGAAAGTGTACAGTCTAATGAAATTGGGTTTTGATTTTTGCTTATTCCAAAAGGCATTATTGAAAATCAGTGAATGAATGATGGGCTCTCAGGTCTTTTACATTTATGTAAATATGCTCCTAATACTTTCCCTGGCCATCCCACTGATTGTTATCATTTGAAGGTTTGGAGTCTGACTTGCCAAGGTCAAGCACGTGGGAACGAAGAATTGCTTCTGGATCTCCTTACTCACTCCTCTGGGGATTGCCTCGCCCTCACATCTGGCAGTGACCAACCCTGGAGTTGGATTAGACTGGAGACTCCATCAGTGATGAAAGGATAGCTTTCAACTTCAAGTTGAATACTGAGTCCTGTGGCTATTTAGTACCATGTGAAATTTGCCAGGATCTTCGTGGACTCAGGTTGTTTCGTGATAATGATAGACTCCCATGGAGTTGGTGGAGGATTCCTAGAAAATTTAGATTCAGTTTTGCCTTAGGGTCACCTTGCTAGAACTGCATCGTATGAGAAGTATAAACTCTGTATCATAGACCACACAATCTTAAGAATGAATATAATAATCCCCAGTGAAGAATTACACACTCATCACCAGCATTTCTAGAAATCATGAAAATATTGTCCTGTTTCAGCATTAAGAGATGATTCCTTAATCTGTTGTTCTTGTTTCCTATAGTGTGCAACTGTGGGGGAGGCCCATGTGACAGCGTAACCGGAGAATGTTTGGAAGGTTTTGGACTCTCTACAGGCACGGACTGCCCAACCATAAGTAAAAATAACAGCACATGGTTGACTAACCCCACTTAGTGCTCCGGGGCTGGGAAAAGAAGACCTATGTGATATTGTTTGCTCTAGAAACTGCTTCACACCCACCCCTGGATTTAACCCTCAAACAGAGATCTTGCACAAAGCTACTTGGTGGTCCACTTGATTCCAATCAGCAGCTAGGTGTTTCATATTTATGTAACTCTATTTTAAAAAACTTATTTATCAAGTCATCATATTCGCCATCTTGCCCAAGTTACAAATGCAAAGTCAAGTGGTATAGCTGATTTAGCTCCTGTGTCTGCATTGTTTCTCCAGGTCACAAGGTAATACAGTACACAGACAATGCCCTACAGCATTTGCTGTAACTGAGAGACATCAAGAGACTTTGGTGGCTTTCCCAAGTCACTCTAAATCTGAAGTGAGACCAGAAATGAAATACTGAGTCATTACAAAATGGAGCTGCCTTCTTTCTTTCGTGGGTTGCTCTGTTGCTTCTTTTCATCAAACCATGAGCAATTATATGAGAAACAAAACTTTTGATTTAAAGATGATTTTAGCATTAGGCATCTTCCCCAAATGAAAGTATGTTGGTTTTACAGTCCCTCTGAGTAGAAGAAATTAATACCAGTGCACAACATCTTAGAAGATGGCACAGGATATGAGGTACAAGCTGGGCAGAGTTTATACAATGATCTAATAGATGGTCGCTGGCCAAGTCTATTTAAGGACATCGAGATCCCTGTCTCACCCTACACATCTCACCCAGCAGCCTGATGTGCTTACCGGGGACTCATTCCTTGAGAGAGTTTGTAAGACTGCATTAACCTTCAAATAACAAATTAACATATTAACAACCATTAACCCCTTAGTCTCCGTTTACCAACTCTCTAAGAGAGCGCAGCCTGAGAGAAAGAACCTGGGAACAGGCAAGTTGCAAAGGAGAGTGGAGGAGGGAACCTCAAGACGCGTTTGAAAGCTTTGTGTGCCATCACTTGGAGTATGTTCCAGGAGGGCACTGGGTCCCAGTCAATGATCACGGTGGTCAGAACTCAAATATGAAAGGACAGGACCAGTAAGAAACTAGGACCTGCCTCCTCAGGACCCCGGTTCAGCCCGAATTTGCCATAGCACCATCTTCAGAGATCAGAGCATAACATTTGCAGTGACTCCCTGCACACCACCTCCTGCTGAAGTGTTCATTCAGATAAGAGGTGGGGCCTGGAAAGGCACAAGTGCCTGCCTGTGAACACTGATTGAGAAAGACTAGCAGAGAAAGAAATATACCCGAGCTTCACCAGCTGACACCAAACAAAACACCCAAGCCTGACCAGAATAGAATCATCCCAGAGGGCTTTCCTATCTGGAAGGAAAAGCACCAGAGCCTTCTTACTCTCCCTTCCCACAGTTAGCTTACCTATTTGTGCCTCTTTTTCACTGCAGCACATGGTGTTCATGTTAACCTACTTTGCCTGTTGCTTGTGGTTTTTATTATGTTTTAAGTGGGGATGGTGTCTGATGCCTCATTTGGCTCCTGTAAGTACTAGTTTTGTGGCCTGCAGCAGCTCCTCGGGAAATAAAAATACGAACGGTGTTAACCAAGGAAGTACACATGCATAGTGTACTTAAAGCAGTGTGCTTCCAGGCTGGCTTTTGGTTCTAAAGAAATGACATCCCCATTTCACCTGCAGGCTGTGACAAGTGCATCTGGGACCTGACTGATGACCTGCGGCTGGCAGCGCTCTCCATTGAAGAGAGCAAATCCGGGCTGCTGAGCATATCGTCCGGTGCTGCCGCACACAGACACGTGAACGAAATGAACTCCACCATCCACCTCCTCAAAGTATGCAGGAATGTTGAAACTTCCACTGTATTTTCATTCTGGCTTCACAGAGTTCTAGTAATTTCTATGCACTTTGGTTTCTGAGACCCATAGATACGGGACTTGAAGGTTTAACACATAAAACACACAGCTTCATGGAAAATTAGGAACAAATTGTAACCAGGAACTTCAGCTTTACTCAAGAACTGCCATTTATTAAAAAAACAAAGTTTACATGAGAAAAGCAATCACCAAAAGACTCATATCTATGTACAAAATTATTGGGTGAAGAGAAAACGAAAGAAGTTTCTTTTGTGAAACTGCATCAGTTGAATCATTACCACAAACTTACCTTTACCTCACTCCAATTTGCAAGATTTTGAAGTTTCTCTACAAACTTTCTTATCTCTCTTTCTTTCTGCCACCTTTCCTTCTCATTTACACACGTTCTGTCTCATTTTCTGAAGCTCTCACACACACTCAAACACACAAACACACATACTTTCTCCTCATAGCTGTATCTAACAAACAAGTTTATGGTAGGCCACAAAAACAGTATCATAGTTCTTGCATATCTAAACTTTGTGAAGCTTCTCCCTTCTAAATCATGGATTCCTATCATAGCCAGAGGATTTTTTACAAATACTTTAGCTAGCTGGCAGAACATAAACTCCTTTACATTGTCAGTCAAGTTTATATCCTGGTTAAGAGCATAAACTTTGAAATTAGATTGTGGTGTTCGTGTCTCAGCTCTGACACTTAACAGACTATGACCTTGAGTGAGTTATTCAACTTCTTCATTCTTCAGTGTCCTCCTCAGAAAATGAGGACAATTACTGTACCTATTTCATAGACAGTTGAGAGAATTAAATAAATTGACATATGTAAAGCATTTAAAATGGTACCTGGCATAGTACATACTCATTACTTTTTTGATGGCACAAATGATATCCACACCAAATGACCAGAAATAAGGAGTATAAACCAAATCAAATATCATTAAATTGTAGCAGTGGATAGACTCTTAGTGAGCATTCTGTCCTAGATTTAGCAATCATTCTTGTCTCAATTTCCCTCCTTGGACATGAGAACACTGACTCTTAGAAGAGTCTCCCAGGCCTAAGCCTCTCAGTAGACCAGTACTCCCACTTCCTCAAGGCACAGGTTCAAGGTGGCTGCACCATAACAGGCTGGAAATCACAGTCAGGATTGAAGAATTTAATCCAAAGTAATTCAAGAAAGTTGCATTTATAATAAATTCAAAAATGCAAAAGAAGGGGGCATTGGTCTAAAATAAAGAGAATACCTCTCTTTACACCAAAAGAAGGAAAGTGAATTTCTAAAGTCTATTTTCAATGATCCTGAGAGTAAATCATTTCTTCCAAGGCCTAACCACACTGAAAACTTAACTCAGATATCCAGGACTACCATTGGCTGGCCTGTACTATGCCTTTGTGCAATTGGAAAAAGATGTCCTTTCCCTATGCCAGGTCACCAGCCTAGTCAGTGGATCTCTCAGTCTTTCATGGCCCAGAGCCATGGTCCCCTTCTGTGAATCCATCCTTTACAGCAGCCTGCAGCACTCTGTAAACCCCACTATTGATCAGAAGAGTTATACTACCCTGAATCTTCCTATGCTGAAAAAGCTTTATGTGTATCTTTAAAAATCTGATGTGCATTTCTATGAATTATTTCCAAAACCTTTTCTTTCCACAGACAAAATTATCAGAAAGAGAAAACCAGTATATCCTGAGAAAGATACAAATCAGTAATGCTGAAAACACAATGAAAAGTCTTCTATCTGATGTAGAGGAACTGACTGAAAAGGTATGTGTTCAGTTTCTGGGGCTATCCTTAAAGAAAAGGTTTATCAGTGCCATTAGTCAGATTTCCCATTGCTGGATCAAAATATCCTACAGCAACAGTTTAAAAAAGGAGAAGTTTAATTTGGCTCACAGTTTGGGGGAATTCAATCCATGGTCAGTAAGCTCCAAGGCAAGGGTATTATGGCAGAAGGGTGAAAGGAAGGCTTTTCAACCATGGCAAACAGGAAGCAAAGTACTCAAGGAGCCTGTGACAAGAATATTCCCTTCCAGGTCACACTGCAGGGACCTGCCTCCTCTGCCCAGGCCCCATCTTGGAGCACAAGAATTTTGGGGGATAGTTTGGATCTTAATCATAACAGCTGGCACTGAATAAGCCTTACGGTCACAAATGTCTGAAGAACCTTAATACAGCCAAGAAAAATTGCAGTGACCAACTTTCCTTAAAATAAATTGAGACCAGATGCATGGACAGAGTTAACAAACAACATTTCTACTGTCTTTTCCAATTTTGATAGGTTTCTTGATTGTGTTTACATGCAACATTTTAGGTATTGATGCTGGTTAATACAGTCAATGCATATTGCAATTAGGCTATTCATTCAACTGTTTGCCTTAGCCTTTTGTGAGTAAGAGCTATAGATCACCCAGAAATACACTTCATTTTATATATAATATATAATTTAAATGTTAAAGAATGTATTAAATGGTAAAACGAAAAAGTGGAAATATTTCTGAGAAAGCAACTTTGCAGGTTGGCGGATACAAAGCCACTCTCAACACTCATTTTTCACTACAGATTGAAATACATTCCAGACAGATGAAAGAGCTGAGGGTAAATCTCAAATTCACAAGAAAGTAGAATTAACTAATTACTAAACTTCAAACGGAAATAACAATACACTTAAATACACCATGATGAATTACAATAGATAATGAATCTGACCAGAAAAATTTCAAATACCCAAGAAACAACTGAATACACAAAAAAAGTCAAAAAGACTAAGAAAAAACATTAAGAGGACCATGACTTGTGAAAGTTCTCACAGATTAACAAGGAAAACATTAAGCCATGAGCAGAATCAATAATCACAATTTAATACCCTTTCCAAGAATCTAAAGGAAAATTATCCATCCATCCTCCACACCAGTCAAAAAATGAAAACTAAGTAACAAGGCACCATATTTGCATATTAAAATATATAACACCTTTCATCCTCGTTATATTTCACCAGTGAGGCCCAGATACTCTGAAGTTTCTGCTTTCAGACACTATATACTGTCATGCTCTTTTAGAGAAAAGTTTTTTAGGGAGTACTGGGGATTAAACCCAGGACCTTTGCACTGAGATACATTCCCAGCTTTTTAATTGTTTTAGAATCTCATTAAATTGCTAAGGTACCCAAGCTAGACCCAAATTTGCACTCCTGCCTCAACCTCCCAGAGTGCTCAGACTACAAGTGTGTGCCACTATGCCCAGCAAAATAATTCTTATTTTCTATAATAAGTAGGATTGGGGTGTAGCTCAATAGCATAGCACTTGCCTTTCAGGCACAAGGCTCTCAGTTCAACCACCAGCACAGCAAAATAAAGTAAAAAATAATGGTTAAATGGACTCTTTTAGCCTTTAATGTCCCAAACTTTTAAGAGCTTTTGTTTGTAAAACTGTAAATTACTTTCATTGCCCCCTTGGAAGATTCATCTACTTTACAGTGTGTATGAAAATTGTGTTCCTAGTTCCTATCCAATGGTGCATATTAATCCAACCACTAACATTTGAAGAGC
>RJWT010048087.1:0-11203 GCA_004365215.1 Cuniculus paca | reverse complement strand
TCTGTGTTTCTCTTTCTTCAATCAGAAACTAGTAATAAGAAGAAATCACACCACCAGAACAATTTTCCACTGTCCTTTTTAAAACAGGGTGTTATAGTCAGGGGTTGCAGGGAGAAAGATTACAATCAGGACACAGAATTTATAATATTATTTATGATGGTTACCCAGTGTTAGACACAAGAAAGTGCAGGAAATCTGTCTACAACACCAAAGTCTGTTCTGGGAAGGCCCAAAGGCCAGCAGTGGAAGCTAGTAAGTCCATGCCAGCAGGATGAAGGATCTGTGCTAGTAGGTTGAGGGTTCTGTAGTGGAGCCAAAAAGTGACACTCAAGTAAGAACCAGGGCTCCCCAAAAAGTACCACACTCATCCTCAGTGACAGTGAGGTCCCACGCTCCTCCAATGATAACAGTCAAGTACATGCCAGGAAGCCAGTGTGACAACTTCTCCTGAAGTTTAAACAGCAACCATCTTCCCCTCCGGAGCCAGGAAGCAATGCTCAACTTAAGGACCAGAGCTCCCCAAAGTGAACCGCAGCCACTCTTAGCAACAAGGTCCCAAGCTCCTCCGATGATAATGGCCAAAGTCATATTGGGGAGCCAGTCTGACAAGCTCCTCCAGAAAAACCAATGGCTCCAAACAGCAGCACTTAGGAGAACCCACAATGCCACCACTCTTCCCCTCCATGTCTCTTTTTATGCTGGTAACTTCCCTCAGGTGGGTCATCTAAATGCAGCACCATGCTGATGTAATTCAGCTGGTGTTAAGTTGACCACCAGTTTTTAATCCATAACACAGGGTTTAACATATTTTATAACCAAATGTGGTGGTATAGTAGTGTACTAGCTTTTTAAAAATGTGTGGCCTTTTTATAAATTTAAATTTATTTCTTTCTATAGTTTTGGAACTATTCTCATTTTGAACAAGGTTAAAAAGAGGGAAAAAATATCTTGTTTTTTTTTTCTATGCAGTGTTGCACAAATGCACCTGTAGAAAATTGTTTTACATTTTAATCAAAAACATGCTTAACATCCCCCTAAATACTAAGTGCTTTTTATTTCTCTTCTACTCCATTATCATGTAAAATAAACTATACTGACTTTTATCATAACATATAACTGTTGTTAGTAATTTTTGCAGTATCAAGGAAAAAGATTAACATCACTGAATGATTCTGCTTCTTCAGGGAAAGGGTTAGTGCATTTTTTCTTGTACATAGAACAACTGTCTCTATTATGTAGAATGATGATATTACTATTTTTTTAAATTTGGAGATTATTTATAGCATAAAGAAATATGTAGAAGTGCCAAGTTAATGGGCATGGAATGTTATGACTAATTTTTAGGTATCAACTTTGCTGAGGTACCATCAGCTATCCATATATTTGGCTAAAACTTATTTCTGGGTATGTCTGTGTGGGTGATTTTTAATATCATTAACATTTGAATATGTTAATTAAAACAAATTGCTCTCCTCTTTGTGGGTGGTTGTCATTCAGCTCATTGAAGACCTTAGTAAAACAAAAGACTGAGAAAGAATTCTTTCTAGCTTGAAAGATGTCTTTAATACTTATTATGGTATACATCACTGTACAATTTACCATAATTGATATGATGTGTTTCCAGCTGTACATGGTTTTTACTAGTCTTTGGATGCAGGTTGAAAATACACCATTGGTTTTTTTCCTGACTGTAGATTTTCTAATCCTGTGAACCAATTCCTCAATTCCTTCTAACAAATTATCTATCTACCTATTATTTATTGTTTTTCTGAATTAATTCTATCTTTCTGTGTTCCTGAGTAGTACAATCTGCATATTCTTGGGGCATCTGTACAATTTACTGTCAACTCTCCAAAAAATTCCACCAAATAACCTGTTAATTAGTCATTCAATCAAAGCAAAGTTTATAACCTACTGTTGTAGGGCAGACGTCACCTTGACTCCTCAGCATAATTTTAAATTTTATTTGTCTTTTCCATTAAAGATTAAAATTCATTTCTGATAGTGCTCATGAAATGTGTTTGTGTTACAGCCTTATATCTGTAACATTTTAGGATCTGGTATAGGCAGGTGAACCTCTTTGACATAGAAATTTTATTAGAATCGACTGAAGTTCATGATAGAATTATTTAGACCTGGTGGACACAGTGAGGTGAGCATTTGATGAATAAATTATTTTGATAAGGAAGTAGTTTACCCAGTTGAGTGATTTATACCCTCAGAAGGGGTCTATTTATCATAAAGAGTAATCCATTGTCCTGAGAGAGGGCTAGGCAAGCAATATATTGTTCAGAGAAATGGATTTTCAGAAAGTTTGCAGAATAAAATCAGTCACAACTTTGTTTTTTCAGTCTAGAATTTTCTTGAGAAGTGAAATTTTATTCATATTAAGATTTTATCCTGTGTAGATATAGGCAAGTTGTTTTCAATGTATAGTAGAATATTCCATTGAAACTTGAAATTAAGACCTATATTATATGTTGGTCTCCATTTTCTCTGGGCATGCAGACATATGGACATGTAAGGAATTTTTTTTCATAGCTTAGAAACACATCATATCAATTATTGTAAATTGTACAGTGACGTATACCATAATAAGTATTAAAGATACATTTCAAGCTAGAAAGAAAATACTTTTATCTTTAATAGTACAGAGATCAAATTTAAAATATACAATTCTATGACAGTCATGAGCTCTTAATACCTCATTGAACATGGATGTTATGTGCATGAAACAAGATTAAAAGTTTCAATGAGAATGAAAAGGGAAAAAGGGGAACTAAAGGAGAAGGGAGGGAGGGAGAGGGAAATCGATTAAAATAAAAAAGCAAGCTGTATTATATACATGTACTGATACCTCAAAATGATTGTAAAATGCATGTACTCCAAACATATTTCAATAAAATAAAATTTAAATTTTAAATGCTTATTAAATAAAAAATAAAATATGCTACTCTTCCAATTACTATGAAAGTATTACAGAACTAAAAAATACTAAAAATATTTATAAGACTAATTTTATTATGAATGAAATTTAACCTAAGGGCATAGAAATACATATTGAAGTATCAGTGAGATGATTTTGTTGAAAAATAAGCAAAAATTGAAATGTGAACATGCCCAGTGATGTTTACAATATTCAGAATTGGAACAATCCCCATTGTGTATTACAATTACCCTAGAGTACCATTTGATAACGTGTTGCAAACACATGAAGCATAGTTCTTCTTTCTAGAAATAATTCCCCTACAAAAGGGATACATGTATCAGATTCAGGTTCAAGGAAGGTCTTACAGATGTGTTTCTGTATAAGGAGTCCAAACTTCACACCATTTTCTAACAAAGAAAGGACAAAAGAAGTAAAAGCAGGCAAGGCTCACACAGCAGCTTTATACAGACAGCTCCGGGAGACTATCTTATATCTTTCATGAAAGGATAGCAAGTGTGTGAATTTTAAGAAGCCAGGTATCCAGCTAAAAATCAGCTATTCTGTAATAGTAAACAAGAGTCTTTTACAGTGTTTCATTGGGCAAATTAACTCCAATTTGCCTCAACCTCTATAATCTAGCCTTTCCTTAGAATAACTACAGAGCTCATTAAACTTTCTCCCGAAAAAGTATTTCTTTTCCTTTAAAAGTATCCTTCTACTTCCATAGCGGTTAAATAGATGGACTCATTTCATTAAAAATAGTCATTGTTTTATTATAAAACATAATTAAAAACTGCCTTTCCAGAATATTCTATTTTATTTTAAATTATCAAAATGTGAATATAGAAATAAATTCAGGGAATAAAGAAAATTGAAATCAATATTTCTTGGAAAGTGGGACAAAAGATTATTTCAACTTGACCCTCTATGTAGTACATTTTCCAGATACTTAAAAAATAAATGCATTCAAATAGAAGAAAAATAACAACTGCTATACATAATTTCAGGATATAAATTTCATTAAGGAATGTATTAACCATTTGTCTCATAAAATATATTTAATTATTTCATGTCTCATTTGCCAACTGCCATAGTCCAATAAGCCATGGTCCTTTTTGTCATGTGTACTTCGTATTACAGTGGAATGACTTGGACACAGTGGATACAGGTGTGAATCAGTTCATATTTGTGGACTCAGCAGATTCTCACTACCCAACTATAGGGGTCAAAACAAAGTTTGTGCTGAGTCGGGATATTGAAGTGAGCACAAAAAGGTGCTTGTGTGAAGGCTGGATGTCTAAAATGCTACAATACTGCATGTACTTTATGAATATTATTGACTGGTCATGTATGTGTGACTGTGGTGTACATAAATGTGTGTGAAAGAAACAGTTGGAATAAGAATAAAGACATTCACAGATGTCCTTAAGGGCATGATATGTCATCTTACAAAGTCTGAATTTGTTCTTCAGAGTTTGTGTGGATACTGAAAGATTCCAATTATGACAGTCCTATTGTAAGATTTGCTTTTTAGGAAGTGGTCCATCTGATGCTTCTACAACCCGGTTTCCAGGAAACTGCAACCAACCTGGTCTCTAGGAAACTTTCAAAATATCCTGGGAAAAATTGAAACTCAAGTAAAAAAGTTGATTTATTTGAGAACTTTCCAATGTCCACATAGTCCTCTATGTTTAGTGCATGAAATGACAGTTAAATGTTTCTTCCCTTGAATAGCCAAGATATGAACTCAGTGCTGATTTTAGTTGTTTCTATTCTAGTAATGCATTTAACCAAACTTCAGCTAGTTTATGTACAGAAGTACAACTTCTGGTTCAAACCCTTGCACTACTTATCTTTTAAACCCCTAATACTACAACCCAACACAGCTTATCTTTTAAGTATAGCACACATGTACAGCATATAGAATCACCATACTCATAGCTTATCTCATATGCCCAGCACTGTATGTGCATTCCTTTTGGTATCCTAAACTTATTTTTTTTCAACCCTCTTCACTTTCAAAGAAAATGGTGTAATTCTGCATTGGACCTAAGATGAGTGCTGTAAGTAACAGTATCAAGCAGGGCAAGACTGTGCACATCAAGAGAATCAAAATCTGGAGATATTAAAGTAGTACATAAATTGAGTACAAACAATGGCAAAAAATAGTAAAATAGTTTAAAATACATAGGCATTTTTACTATTTTTAATCTTTATGATTTTCTTACAATTCAGACTAAAAAATGTGACATTTCCTCACAGAGCACTGAAGAAAAAGCACCGTGGAACATGCAGGGTTACAAAATCTAAGCAGACTGTACAGCATCACACACCTCCCTCTCTCCAAAGTGAAAGGCCATTTGGCAAAACCAAATCAAAAGCCTAACCAAAGCCTCTTATGTGCCTTTTAAAAACACTCAAACTCTGCATTACTCTGATAGCCCCCAGAACATATGTGACCAATAAAGGCAGCTTTACTTTTAGCATAGGTATTATTGTCTGAAACTCACGTAAGTTAACTTATCTAATTTTATACAAGTTCAATATGGCAGAATGAAAAATATACCAGTCAAACTCCAAACAGACACTACAATTTAAACATCCAATTTGCTGAGATACCATTTTTATGTATTTAAAGGGCGTATACATAATTGATCAAATGAAGCTTAAATATGATTTGGAAACGCATTCTCTAATATCAGATTTGATTTTTCACAAATATTAATGCTTTGGAAGTAGTCCCAATGGTCCATGCAAAATAATATCGCTATGAGTGGTTTTCCTTCTAAGTATGGTACTATTGTGTTTATAAATTTGAGTGTTAAACCTTTTATTTTTCATTTCTTCACTTAAGACAGTAAGAATCTGCAGTCTTTGCATATTTAATAAAAGAGAGACTAACCATAAATGTGAAATTTCTTTATGGTTTTATGCTTTATCCTAAATTATTGATGTGGATTTTGCATTATATTCTGTAATATATCCTTGCTTGTTTTAATAAAATCTGTTTTAAATTATTTACTATCTGGAAAAGTTCTTCCTGTGTTTTGGTTTATGGATATGTTTCTATTGCTTTGAGGGTATCATGGGAAATAAAAAACAGTCACAGTTACCCATGCAGTTGTTGACTGAGATTATTGTGTGCCTTAAAAACAATTTCTGCTAAGTAAACTGACTCTGTGAACAGCCCTTTATCATTTGAGTGAGCAGTGTATTAAATTAAGTTATCTTGATATTGACTTTTGTTATGCTTTATTTCTTTCATATAGAAGAATGATTCAATATTAAATTTGAAATCCTTGAATTTCTGATGTCCAATAAACCACTTCATACATTTGTAGATAAGTTGAATTTATATACATATGTCGGTAGGTAGCTTTTCAGAATCATATTCCTGAGTCAGGGTGATGTAATCTAAGCCATTTGCTATGACTTGTATGTAATTAAATGTGTCCCCAAACTGTGTTCAAATCTTGGTCATTTGCAGTGTGGTAATGTGAAAAGTGATAAGACCACTGAAAAGTCCCTAGTGTGATCACTTCCTTTCTCATACACTTCCTTTGTTGCAATGCTGTCTATTATCTACAATAATTTGTTCATCAGGGTGCAGTCTATACCAACACCTTCCCTTTGAATATCACAGTGTGAACTAAGTAAATCTCTTCTCTTTTTCAAGTTAACATACCTTTGGTATTTTGTTATAATAATGACTCAAACAGTCTATCTGTTTGAGAGGCATCTCACAGTACTAATACTGTAATCAGAGCAGAAGAGGCTGATCCCATGCTAGAATAGGATATGATTAGGAAAATTGAGAAGAAATACAAGGAAAGTATTCAATATTAAGATGCACGATTTTTATCATTACCTCAATCAAAGATAAAAATATAGTATGATTGATTTCTAAAGATTCCTAACCTAAATATTCCTGACCAAGAAACTTAAGATATGAGTAAGAAAGCTGAGAGGAGAACAAATTCCTATATCATGAAAGTTGTTTTCAGATGACATAAGTAAAAGTGAAATACCTTAATGACATTAGTGGAACAAAAATGTCTTTATGCCCCTCACAAATAAGATGTGTAGTTTAGAAACTCTTTCAAAGACCAAGTCATCTAAGAAATTTCAAATTAGAATTATTATTATGCTGCCTATTATTTTGCAAAAAATGAAACTACATTTGACAAAATGATGAGAAGTCATTACTTTGCAAGTAGTTGTTTGTGTTTTACTTACCATGTTTTGTTTTCCTGCTTGTTTCATTCCCATTTTCAAGGATAAAACCTTAAGTCATGGTGCCTTCTGTCTTCCCCATCCATGGTATTGCAGAGAAGAAAGTGCCCACAATTTTTTTGTTTGATCATTTTCTTGTGCCCATAGATTATTTGACTAGTAGAGATACTCTCACACAGGAAGAGTTAATTAATCCTTTGTGAGTTAAGATATGCTGCAAAGGATTGACTTGACTTAAATACATTCCTTTTTAATGATTTGCATTTTCATCTAAAACTTAGTTTAATTACATGGCCTAAATTATGTCTTTTAAGCACTTAACTTTTAAGTCTCATTATGGTCATAGTAAAAGAAGAAAAATATATAAACAAATGGCTATAACAGGTACTGTGTGTGTACGTGTGTATGTGTGTGTGTGTGCGTGGGTGTGTGTGAGTAACAAAAAGCAGATTGGGTGAATGGGTAATTAATAAATTAGGATGAAGAAGGCTACAAGTATCGGAGAATTCTCACCTGCCTTCCAGAGTGTCAGAGAAGTTCTGGATAGAAATTGAAGGTGCCACAGATATTAAAAGGTTAATTTAAAGTAGTGCAGAATCTTGAGGTGGAGTGGGGGAAATTGATGGCAATGAGTTGGTTCATGCAGGGCCTTGATTTTCAGCTTCTCCTTTTCTGATCCCTATGAAATATACCTTGACAAATGGATTGAAAAATAGATGTAACTTTTTAAAAAAATTGTTATCCATTTGTTCCATCATACAGTGTATCTCTTCATCAGTATTCTAGATTCTCTTTTTTTTTTTGCATTTATTGCTGTATTCACGGACCTGTATAATCAGCTTTAAATATTAGAGAATTATTGTGCATTTAGTTAGCAGAGAAGTCTTATTTCTCCTTAAGATTATACATTTTTAGAGGTTTTCTGGCCATTCTTGTTTGGGTACTTTCCATTAACACTAAAATCAGTTTATCTGGTTAAAAAAATAAGCAAGCAAAACAAGTTGTTTTTATGTTTATGAGGTTGTGTTAAGTTTGTAAATTGTCCTGGAAACAAACATCTTTATGTTGATCTTTCCTGTTCAAGCACATAGACTAATTTTCCATTTGCTCAAATACAACATTCAGTAGTGAAAAAAAGTTACTTGATGGTTTTTTGTCACTTGCAATCAAAGAAACAGAAAACACAATTCATTTATTACATGTTTTTATAAAGCTGTGGATTTTAGAATCCACAGAGAAAATTTAATTTGCTTTAATTCTTTGATTAGAAAGAATTAAAATCAAATCCCACAAGAATTTGCTTAGTGCAACAGGTTTGATGTCAGGGCTAAGACGAAATTTATTTCTTCTTTACCACTTATCTCCCCTGACAATCTTATAAGAGAGTCTAAAGAAATATGTGCAGCAGATACTTTCTTTTAGTTTTATTTTTGAGTTTATTTTAGTTTTCGTTACAATATGAGGTCAATAGATTATTTACAGTGTTTCTTTTTTTAAAAATTCCTATAAATCCGTAGGTAAAATCTTGAAATTTTGAATATAATGAGTAATTTTAAGATATATTCCTCTCTACTATACATAATTGACAGTACGTTTCATATAAACTTGTTCAACTCTGTAATTCAATAGAATTTGACCATCAGTATGTATCTACTGAAACTTTTCCCCTTTAGAGTCCTGCAAATCAAAGCTTGCTGAGAGAGATTTCTACCCATAGATGTTATTTCATGTTCATCCCTTCTTATTCGTATTAAAACTTACATTTTTCTGGTTTGTTTTTCTGCCATATCACTAACATTACCATTAAAGAAAAGGTTACCGATGGCTCTGATGTTGTTGACTTTGATTGCTCATGGAGACCGGAAGGATGCCTGATTTATGGTTTGGATTTGGAATGTCCCGTAAGGACTCCTATGTTCATAGCTTGGTCTCCAACTGATGGTGCTACTGAGAAGTGGCGAAAACTCTTAGAAGGTGGGGCACAGTTGGAGGTTATAGGTCATTGGGATGTGCTTTTTGTATAGTTTGCCTTTGGATTTGCTGACTCTTGCTTCCAGGTGCCACAAGAAGGACAGCTTTCCTCTGCCATGCGTGGCTGCTGGGATGAACTGCCTCAATGCAGGTCCAAGAGCAACCGGGCCAACAACCACAGGCTGAAATCTCTAAAACGGTGAACTAAAATGAAATTTTCCTCCCTTTAAGATGATTTCTCAAATACTTTGTCACAACTATCGAAAGCTAATTCCCCTTCACCACAGCTGATCACTGTTCCCAACTCACTGAACTTTTATCCCTCTCATCCACTATCCAAAGCCATTTTGATCATTTTAAAAGGGGTCTAGAACACACCAAGTTGTTGTCTGTCACTTAAGATCCTTTCTTACAGTTTCTTGTACTTGAAATATTTGCCTCTTACCTAGCTGGTCCTTACCTAGCTGGTATTTCCTAATCTTTTAGAATTTACTTTAAATACCCTGTAAGAGAATCTTCACTAATCAGTCCCTTGGTTTAAAATCACTATTAACTCTGCATTCATTATTTTGGCAATGTGACTGCTTCGCTTATAATGCTTACCATCTTTGCTTCCTTATTTGAGCTCTTATTACCACTGTGGCTCCATTGCCTAGCAAAAATGCTATTATTGATAGTTTCTCAGTCAGCAATCTTGAGTGAATGAATTGAGACCCTACCAATCCTTTGAGACATCATATGTCTTCATCCTGTAAGAAAAAAGTGAAAGTTTGAGAAACCTGCCTATATTCAATAGCTGTCAGTTAAATATATATTCTTGACAAGTCCTAGAACTACGAACCAATTGTAAGAATAAGTCATTTCCTTGCTGTGGTACTCTTTAAAAAGACTTTTCTAATCATTAGAATGAGAATAATTATAAGTACACTTTCAGTGTTTACTACCATAAAAATAAAATGCCCCTTTCCGTTAGTCAGATATTAAAGAGATGTCTTTAAAACCCAGAGACATTTCATGGATATTAACCTTTATTCTTAAAATTTTTAGCGTTGTTGTTTTAGCTAATTGGCTGCAAATTCCTGTATTCCGCTTTATCACAATAGTTAGTTTTTGCCCACGCCAAACTTCCTAGCTGCAAAGAGGGAAAGGTCTCTTTACCTATAACTTTTATATGTTCTAGAAGATAGGTTAACAAAATATTAAAAGGGCTTTTGTGAAACTTTATCTGAAAAATACTTTTTTTTAAAGTTAACTTCATTTTTCCTTCCTGTAGCCTTTGGTAGATTCATGGCTTTTCAAACACTGCCTTAGTTCAGAGGTAAGGTGGAGAGGCTGCACACCTGAAAAGAAGATGACCCAGGTACAATGAAAGGTGGGGCAGCACAGTATGAGAACAAGCAGATATCCACAGGTCAAGGCCTCAGACGTGGAAAAAAAAGGGAGAAAAATTACAGAGGGCATAGGGACTATGCCTCAAGATTTCAAAGATGTCACTTTCATCATGATCTACAAGAGAGAAAGAAGAAAGGATTGATGTTCAAAGCATTTTAAAATTTCTGCTGCCCATGAAACCCTGTCCTCCATCCTTTGATTTGACTGCTAACAGCAGTGCATTTTCAGAATCATGGAGGGGTGTCAAGATCACAAATGCAGTATAGTTACTATAAGTTTCTTAGCACTTAAGAAATTGAAAAAGAATTTCACTGAAAGTTATTGACTTCTACATTCTTTTCCAATCCCTGACATTTTCTATTTGCTCAGTTTGCTTCACAGACAAAGAAGTGCTGGGAGAGGATTGAAAACATATAATATCAAAGAAAGATGTTAGAGTGAAAAGAAAGATACTAGGAAAATGTCCTCTGTATGTGCTCTGTTAATTGTTTATCTCAGCCAGAAAGTGAAGACTGGAAAAGAGACCTCCTCTTCCCCAATTTAGATCATAAAAAGTCTAGTGAATATCAGACTTAGAAGCATATGATTATTGCTAATGAAGGCTACTACACTAGCCCAAGCAAGTCCTTACCACTTGAAGTTCTCCTCTTATTCATGTATTTTCTTCTTCCTTGATGA